>JAJJWW010011850.1:0-24855 GCA_023531295.1 Papaver armeniacum
ACCAAAACCCTAGTTGTTATCCCCCAATTGACGTGATTGATGTCTCACGAATCGTGGAGTCTGCATGACAGACGTGTATTTAGTTTGTCAGTTGTTTGACTGATTAGACAATGAGTCTAGGTTTTGTTGAATCGAGCATGTTTGACAAATGCTCAGCGATTCATGAATGTTAATGTTGCTCGTCTGAGCAAATATTGTAAATTCGACGAGTTGTTCAATATTGATGAGTTACTGAATATATGTGGATTATTCGAGCAACTGAGCAAGTATTGATCGATTCGATGAAATACTGATAAATTACTGAATATTGATAGTTGGATCAATATTCGTTAAACCGAGCAAGTATTGCTCAATTCGATCTAATTATTGAATATCGAGAATTTGACGAGCAATTGAGCAAGTATTGCTCAATTCGACAAAATAATGAATGTTGATGATTTGACGTACAATTGAGCAAGTATCGCTCAATTCGGCAAATTACTAAATGTTGGTAATTTGTCGTGCAATTGAGCAAGTATTGCTCAATTCGATAAATTACTGATAAATTACCAAATATTGATAGCTGGATCAATACTTGAGCAACTAAGCAAGTATTGCTCGATTCGACGAAATATTTATTGGTGACGTGACCCAATAAAATATTAAAATATTAGTAAGCTACCAAATATTATATGATTAATTTAGATGTTGGTTGTTGAATCCATCATAAATTCATTAGTGTTTCAATCGTGCTCAGAGTGATGATTCGTGGAGCATTTATTCAAAACCCTAATTTCAGATCATAGTTGATGAATCGCTGAAAATAGGTCATGAGTGATAGAGGGACCAACCACATGGGATGATAGGCGTCCATGTGGTGCTCGGTGCTCGAGTGAGCATGCACCAGGGTTCTCAGTTTGATGATTGGTGAAAGAATGATGATTAAATGTTGGTTTCATCATTTACTGAAATATTGCTGGGTTCAGCATTAGGTGATAAAACCTAGGTATGAAAGATGGGGACCGACCAAGAGAGCATGGGACCGGCTCTTGGTGGTCACGTGACCAGTTGTTGGTCGTTTGAGCAATCCCCAGGTTGGTTGGAGATAGTTTGGGCCCAATACGAGCAATTGAGCAAATTAGGTCAGAATTATGAAAACGTGTGGGACCGGCTTTGTGCAAGCCCTAAGGATGACTCTGGTCGGTCATGAAGGCATGCACGTGTTGACATGGTGCCCGTGTCTCCGTACTGAGAGTTTCAGTATTTTCTGATGTGCGTTCGAGCAATGTTGTGAATTTTCAAAAGAGTTTCATCTTGACTGAAATTCTTGATTTTTGTTGGAATGAGCATGTATGCTCAATTGATCAACATTTTGTAAATATTAAAATAAGTGTATTTTAACATTTAAAATTGCCGTGAGAGGTTAGCCGGTCGTGTGACCTGTTGGCTTTTGGTTTTTCATGATTTGAGCAAAATTTGAGAAGTTATGACGAAATCATGATTTTTGCTCAAACCAAGGAGTTTCATGAATTTAGGAAAATAATAATTATAAAAGACTAGGGATTGCAAGGTGTGGGACCGGCCACGGCTAGAGCATGGCCGGCCGGCTATGTTTCCCGGTCCCGCACACCACTCCCTATTTTATAATATTATTTTTCATGAATCCTTGAAGTTATGGAGAATCCTTGGAGTTATGTTGAATCCATGAGTTTTTGTTGAAACAAAGGAGTTTCATGAGATTAGGGAATAATAATTATAAAAGCTAAAGATTGTGAGGTGTGGGACCGACCACGGCTCGGGCATGGCCGGCCGGCTAGTTGCCCGGTCCCGCACACCTTTCTTTATTTTATAACATTATTTCATGAATCCATGAAGTTAAGGAGGATTCATGAGTTTTTGCAAAAACAAGGAAAGTTGCTAAAACCAAGAAGTTTTCATGAGTTCATGAAATAACAAAAAATAAGGAAAATAATGGAAGAGGCATGGACCGACCATGGCTAGGGCACATTTGGCCGGTGGGCCCGGCCCTGGGCGCCTCTTATTATTTTATTAATATTTATTATTTTCTCCTGTTTTGCGTAGGATTCCTCATTGTTTCATATTTTTTGGATGCTCGTTCGTGCGTCCGGGTGCTCAGTCATGCATTATTGTCGAATACACTTGCACCATTTTTGTGGGGCTTACTCAGTGATGATCCAGATGCACGGTTATTGAGTATTTATTACTAATTTATGAAATTCAGTGGAGAATAATTCATGAAACTGAGTAATAAAAATGAATAGTTGTTTATTATTAATTAATAGGATCAGCTGTGGATTGGACTATGAATTCAGAATAATAAAGCAAGCATTACCATCCTATGGGATCGTGGATGCGACCATAAAATCGGAGTAATTAAAATTATCTATCACCATTTCATGAGATCAACTGTGGATTCGATCATGAAATCGGAATAATGAGATAATGTAGTAGTTTATTTCCATTCTATGAGATCAAGCCGTGGATTCGATCATGGAATCAGAGAAATTGTTATTGCCATTCCATGGGATCAGGCCATGGATTCGACCATGGAATATGAGCAATTTTTATTGCCATTCCATGGGATCAGGCTGTGGATTCGACCATGGAATAGGAGCAATAATAGATTATTCTGGGAATTCAGTGGTGAATGTCGCAGAAGAATTAATCTATTGCAGAAAAGATATTAGCCAGTTAAAGCGTCACATCTATTCTGAATGGTGCATAGTCAGGGAGTCACAATGTTGTTTACGACATGAAGTCGTTAGTGCTCTCAATCTACGGAGAACCGCCTGAATCTATACACGGTCTCTCCACATAATCAGGGAACGGTGAGTGTCACCGACGTCCTGAAAGCGTCCGCCGCCCAACTATTCTTATATGTGGAGGTGGGTCTCTCTCCTGCAGTCAGGGAACAGTGAGTGTCACCGATGTCCTGAAGTCGTTAAGCTCTCAATCTATGGAGAACCGCCCAAATACGTTATTCTGCATAGAGGTCACGACGAAATGCCTGGGATCGAACGCTCAGCTAGTGGAGGCTTTTCGAAAACATATTCATCATGGCTTCGTAAAATATGAATCGTTGCATGCCTGAAAGCCGTGTCAAAAACATGCCTCATGATTTTACGGTTTTAACCTTTGTTGAAAATCCACCATCTACATTAAGTCCCCTGCTTAGTGAGGAACAGTCATGTTCCGCAGTAAGTATTAAATGGTGATTTTCAGTCGTCGAGATCAGTGGTCGAGATCAGTCTACAAAGGTATTATCAGAATCCTCGATTTGCTCCAATGGTGTCATGTACGAGCAAATGTTTGGGTGAGGACCCTGATGGTATGATAGAGTGTGATTCCGTGAGCACGGAGAGATGAAGCATCGCTGATTTGGTCGGTCAAAAGTCCAGTTTCAGTCGATTTAGGATTTATGGGCCCGAGTCCAAAAAAAGAAATCCTTGTTTTAGGAACATACGTTTGCTCGTTCGTTAGTTTAAAAAAAATAAACAAAATAGACCTGAGTCTAATGATAAAATTTTGTCTATGCGCTTTCACGGAAGCCAAATTTTTTTTTTTAAATATGTGTGATGTCACAAAAAGGGAATAAACTCTCGTTTCAAAGGTGGATGCTCGCACGAGAGAATTTTTTTTTTTTTTTTTTTTAATAGACGTGCGTCTGTCAGTAATAAAATTTTGTCTATGAGCTTTCATGCAAATTTTAATTTTTGATATGTGAGGCTTCATAAATTTTTGAAAATACACTCTCGTTTCAAAGATGGATGCTCGCAAGAGGGAGCAAAAATATATACACGTATTTTCAAAGTTACGTGAGTTTCACGTTAAAATATATATTTGCAAAATCAATGTTTTGATTTTGAACAAATGTTGAAAGTAGACAATTATTCATGGTGAAATAATGTATGTATATGAGTTTTCACAATTGTAGAATGGACGTATGTCCAATTTTTTGAAAAACCAGTGAATGTTCACACAGTGAAAATTTATGTGAAATAAAAAATTTGATTTTCATCAATTGCTAGAAGTAAGCAATTTTTGATAAAATACGGTTTGTAAGGATTTTGTGATCTGATAGTGTATGCACAAAATCAATGAGTGTTCACTCGGTGGGGAGTCGCTCACACGGTGAAAAATAATGTGAATTGTTCACATAATGGAAGTTTCGTGAGTCGTTCACAGTTTTATGAAAATCACGTTATGGTTATGGTTTTGAATAACGAATTTTGTTCGTCATTGCAGGTTTGAAGGAGCGAACAAATTCTCGAGATTATAATCACTACAGCTAGTGAAATTGTAAATAGGTAAGAGTTGGATGGTGTTTATGGGTGAAAACTATTTCTGCCGGCTTTGGTAATTTGGGTGTGCGGATGAGAAATGAATCTAAACCCTAAACAAATGCACTGCACGGGAGTGCTTGTGATTCGAGAAATCAATCTGTATAACTCTGGCCTAAACCAAGAAATGATCGTTCCAGACTTGCTTCGGTCACAAAGTGAAGGAGATGGGGTTGATCTTAGGGAGGGAAGCGAAGAAGGTGTTGAGATTGTGGAGGTGTTGGCTGTTTTATGACTTGTATCAGAAAGCTGAACTGGCTTGCAGGATGTAAGCTATCAGTTCTGGTGTTTGAATACGTTTGTATCAAAACTTAGTTTTCTGTCTTGTCTTGTGTCGTCTTGTTCTGTGGAAATAGGGAGGAGAACCTATTTATACAAGTCATTAAGCCTAACCCACGTCTCTCATGGGAAGTGGAGGAAGTGGAGTGATTGAGTAGGGGAGTTGTGTGTTAGTGTCACACGACCAGTCTTTCCCACTTATCCCGTCATCACTAACCGTCCATGACTTCCTGACACGTTCTTGTGATGGCGCGTTGAGCCCGCACGCCAGTAAACCGCTGGAGACCAATACCCCAGTAAGTATCCCCAGTTTGTGACATGATTGATGTCTCGATCGTGTGGATCGTGGGACCCACAGGAAGTAGCATGTAATGTTGGATTAAATAACTAAGTTATTTAGGAAGTCGATATTTATGAGATATCATGTGTATTCTATGCAGGTAACGCATCGAATATATTCAGCATGTGTGAAGCATCGATGTTTTAAGGCTTAACGGAGTAAGTCACGAATTTAAGCGTCTTAAAATAGCATCATGTCCAGCCATCTTCGAATGATCGTTTGGAGGCTATACAGGCAAGCCCTGATTTGGCCGATCACCTCATGTGGAAGAGTGGTGGACGGTGATCGTGGTGATGCCTTGCTGGTCGCTTAACTCCTAACCAGGGCTGCTTAACCGAGCTAGTAGAGTTGGACGGACGAGATAATTTTATGACACTCATCTGCGACCGTTGATAGAGTTTAGGGTCTTGAAGAGGTGCGCAAGCATCACTCTTCAGCTTGGTTGAAACCAAGCATGGGAGGTGTATTAGGCGGGACCGAAATAGGGCATGCGTGTAGACATCTTTGGGTGTACACGTCCATACCTCATTACCCCATGAAGATATAATCTAGGCCACTCAATTTGTCTGGCAAAGTTGAGTGGTTGAGATCGGTTTGCGGCAGAAATCCGTTGCCGCAAAGGAATCGGGGACCACGTGACCATGCCTAGTTTGGGCGCACGAATCGAGGCGTCTAGCCATGGTCGGTCTTGGACGAATCGTCAGGCGTGTAGACAGGCCCACGGTGATCGTGTTGACATGCTCAGGACCTGTTAAGTCTACATTTACACCCTCCATCTATGCTTGCGAAGATGGACGCTCGTGATCGATTAGCAACGCATGTAATATGCCGCAAAACCCTAATTAGGGTTTTGGATCTGGTCGTGTGTACACGACTTGACCTAACGGTTTGGCATGCTATGATCCTCCTTTGGGAGGCCGACCATGTGGGGCCCACATTGGGTCGGTGGTGAACATGGTGGTACCTGACTGACGGTCCTAGGACTGATCTAAGCCATCCAAACATGCTGGTGAAGTTGGATGGTCGTGATCAATTTGAGATCTTAGTGGAATTTCCTGCGATCCTTTAAGCATTATGCCGGCCATACTTTGGGCAAACGCACATTGCTCTATGGCTAGGTCAGGAGATGGTCGACTAGGCAGGTAGAGAGGGGGCTCGACGGTGTGCAGGACAAGCTTGTCCGACCGGTCATGGGATAATCCACGCCGTCCAATCATGCCGGTGAAGTTGGATGGCCGTGGCTGGTTTTGAGACTGCCGTTGGCGGTCTCGTGCGCACAAGCTGCGCCACACCAGTCCAACCATCCTACTTTAGGCTGGTGTTCGGTGGTTATTTGGGAGGCATGGTATGTATTCGATCGATCAGGGTATAAACTGGCCCGTTGGTGGTCATTAAGGTGGTAGCCTGCTCCTGCTGAGGATCGTCTAGGCTAGTTAAATCATGCGGCCAATTTGCGTGGTCGTGATTATTCCTGAGACTGACATGGACAATCCAGATGCTCGATCGGGCTAGTATAACACACCGAGATATGTATGCTCAATCGGGCTAGTATAACACACCGAGAGTTGTAGCCTGTACGGGTATTTCGTGCATGCCTCATTAGTGACACTTGGACATTCGTGTTACTCTGCTGAGAGCAACACTCAGTCGTCATGCCGCACCAATAATGAGAGTTCAGCGGGAACGACACAGGAAATACAAGGCTAGTCATGCATTAATTGATAATGCTATAAATTCATGGGATTGTTGTTACATGCTCCATTTTAGGTGAATTAGTGAAGTGGAGAAGTATTCATCACTTATCAGTGACTTTATCCTTTGCAGGATGTCAGCGTATAATTTTGGCTTTTACAATTTTAGCCTTAAATGAAAATCCACCATCAACAGATGGTTACCATTTTTGTAGACGTTGTTGTGAGCACATTTATTCCATGATTCATCGTTTTGTCGAATCCCGCGCTTTGTATGAACGATGTGTTGAAGTAGCCACTTTTCAAGAATGACTGACTCCCATGATGACACTTCCAAAGATGGTGTTTCCAGAGATAACATCTCTAACTTTAAGAAATGGTACTTCTGGGACCTTTGAGTGATGGTGAGAGATCCTTCATATTGAGTTGTACTCCTGGTTATTTCATTAGCTTTACCATAGGATGATCGTGCAGTGAGATCCCGGATCAATGTAGACTCCACGGAAATGGAAGAAAGTCTGGGGGAGCGGAGAACCCAGTAGTAAGGACTACGGGATGTTAGCAAATGACGTGCGGTCCCAGCCCGTTTCTTTGGTGAGTTGTTAGCGCTCCTTGTGTCATGACTTTGCCGTGCAATTAGGATCACGAGACCAAGGTTTGTTATTTCTTTTGAGACTTTTGCTCCATCGATTGACGGTCTTCAACTTGTTCTGGGCAAACAATTCATGAATCCAAGATCTTGATGAAGAAGTCGATGTAAGTATCTTTTCGTGCGGGTGATCGTGACATCTCCTTGAATGAAATAATAATAATTGTTGTTGATGAATCCAGGAAGAAATCATTGTAGATAAGCAGCATGTTGATGAAACGTGCTCTTCTTTGGGATATGGAGAACTCCCGAAATCCCGAACCAAATGGAGATAAAGGCATTCCCGAGCCTTCAAATGATTTAGAGACTCTCTAGTAAGTATATCTCATGTAATCTCTTCATAGAATTATGAAATTGCTGATTTGTGAATGAATGAATGAGAATCCATGCGAGTATACGAGTAATTTTGTTGAAATACGTCACCAGAAAATTTCAGACTTCAGCCTTTTAGCAAAAACACCGTAGAATCTTCGTTCAAAGTTGGATTTTCGCGATCTGCATATGTATATTCAAGCCCAGAAAATTTACAAGCTTTTAAAAAAAGCTTTTGAGTTTTGAGCATGTTTAGGGCCTGAAAAAGGCGAAACAAGTAAACTTCCGTGAGACTTTGAACTTTTTGGATTGTATGTTGTCCAATGTTTCGCCACATATCCTTGCTCGTTTCTTCAATTGCTTTGAATTTTGGATACGTTGTAGAGGACATCCATATGAAGAGAATGGTATACGATCCATACCTATATTCTTCACCAATTGCTCCCAGATCGTCGGTTTGCACATGACAATGTAAAATCATCTCAGACGAGCTTGCTGTAAAACACTCATGTTGTGTTTTTAGACCATTCGCTTGTGTCTTGAACAGTTGATGGAGGACTTCAATACCATTGATTAATTTGGAATCTGAAACCCTTGGTTGATACATGAGCATGGTGCTTGCAGTACCATTTTTTGTTTATATCAGTCGTAGAAACATCACTTCTGAAACCCTGGTCACGGGACCATAACTGTGGTTGCTCTCAAGAGGGGATGACGTAATGGCCATGGTTGCATGTCCCGGTGGTAGCATTCCTTTTACGGTGATTGATTAGCACTGGAGAGCCCGGCACCACGAGTCTTGGATTGTGAAATTGATCGTCATGATCAGTGAACCGTCAGTCCCCAGTATTTTATTAAATCTCTCTCTTTCGTTTTCCCTTCTTCTGGCAAGACCTGGATAGAGTCCCCGGGTAGAAAAATTGATGTAAAGACCTAGGTGGTCGAAGTTGGAGGTACCTTGATGAAGTACTTAGTGGAAAGACCCGGTGGACACTGATCGACTGTGGAAGTTATGAATCCCGTCTAAGAATTGCTGCTTGCATGTTGTACGCTCTGGAAGCTGTAGGAACCTCATACGACGTCGAAATTCGATGCTTGACCCCAACTTTTGAAGCTAAGAGACTGAGTTACCACATGAGAGAAGAATCACTCAATTCGGAGTTGTAGAGGTCAGCCAACGAAGCATGCACATTTGTAATTTGTAATCCCGTACAAACTTTTCAGATTTCGTAGACCTGACGGTAAATGCCGTATCTTTCAGCTCGTATGTCCGATTGATGTGACCTTTTGGTATGTTGTAGCAGAGACATACACGAACATCTTTCGTTGAGGAAGCATTGTCCCATTCCTCACCCATTGGTACGTTTTTTTAAACCCATGGCCTGAAGTGTGTTGTATCTCATTTGCAGAGGTGATGAGAACATCTTGTAGAAGTCTTTGGATTGTGCCCACCAGTCGTGCAAGATTTGGGAAGACTTTTATGTGAACATATTTTCATGTCTACACATCTTGACACGAATCATTAATGCTTGGAGAAGTCCGCTTCATCGAGCAATGCTTCAGAGAATGGTTAGTTGATGAAGACTGATGTTGCACCTGATGCTGAGATGACGATTGAATTCTCTCCTGAAATTCTTGTTGATGCCGAGACCATGAATAGAGTTCCTCCACATATCCTTGTTGATGCCGATACTGGGTGGAGTACAACCCGAATTATCCTGATCAGTATGACTTTACCGTGAATTGGCATCATCAATAAGTCGACGTTGTTGCGGCAGATTGCATCAGCAGTCTCCATTATGGGTGTGATCGATGAAGAGAGAAGTTCCTTAGTTGTGCAAAGTTCGTGAGGTAGAGAGATTCCGTTGATAAAGTTTTCATGGAATCGCATCAGGTTGCAATGACTTGCTATGTCTTGAATCTTGTCCAATAAGATCAAGTCCCCAATGCATGTTGAAGGAATTCGTGCCATCAATGGATGAATGATGTTGCATCTGCTTCAGAAGTCTTGTGATGGAGATAGTGAAGACTCAGCGATTGTAGTTCAGTTTCACTTTGATCGTGTGGGTGGTGAATCGGTGTGTCATCGTCGAGATGTTTGTGTTGAAGCCAGAGACGCCATTATCGAAGGTGTACTCTTTGATTGGGAGTACAATTTGAAGACTTCTTAGATACTTGAGCGTTGAAGCGTCGTATTATTTAAGCTTCGAATGTCTTAGGCTTGATCGTCTCGGCCCGAGTATCTTCTGTTGATTCAGCATTTCTTTCCCTGTGGTAGTGGGATTCAACACTTGTGCAGACATCAGAGCTTTCTGATTTTGTGGGACATATGAACACTCCTGCAAGGCTACGGAGAAACACCCAAAGTGTTCCTTGCCATGCTTGGACATTATCTCAGTAATGAATGTCTCAATGCTCGATTCAGAGAAATGTCAGATTCAACCACTTGGTAAAATACTGCTGAAGTGAGATTACCAACTTATAGCATCTTGCAATAGCAGAGATGCTAGCATAATTGAGTCCACATGCTAAAATAACATGTGAGGAAACAAATGACATAGACATGGGAGGAACGAGACTTGCCTGAGTGCATGACTTTTTGATGAATGTCTATGCATCTTTTGCAGGTTCTTGTTTCAACCTCGTCAAAGTTCGAAATTCCTCCAAGTGCTTTCGATGATGGAACGTCCGCCAAATCTTACGGATCGAACTTTCTTCGTTGGAGATATGTGCAACCAAAGACGCTTTGTCAGTAGTCATCTTCTCGGCATGAATCCACGTCCATCCAAGAATCATGTCGTATCCGCGATCTTCCCTGATTATGTGAAACTTGGTTTCGTCCAGGTTGAGCCAACTTTTATTTTGAGAGTGATGCAACCGCATGCATCTCTGAGCGTTCCTTCATGGTCTCTGATTAAGATAAGAGAGGAGTAGCAGCTTAGTTGAGTGATGCCTGCGACTCTGAGGGTTTTCAGTGGAATGTTGTTGATGGCGGTGTCAGCATTGATCAACATTCTTCCAAATTCATTTCCTCTGAGATGGATTGTGGTAAGCAGTCCCCAGTCGTGCATCTTCTTGTCTGTGGATGAAGGTTCAAGGAGTATTTCCGGGATGGACAGATGTCTGACACAATGTAATTTGGTGTTGTGAACATGTCCTTCCTTTGTGTCTTAGACAGATAAAGCAATTTCACAGATACGCTCGATCAACGATTGAACTGCTTCTTTGACCGGTTGTTCAGAGATTGCAAAAGTTCTTATTAGGAGAGGATTCTTGTGTACTCCTTCGGTCCCGATTGAAGCTATTATGGATCAACCTTCTCTCGAAGATGTGCTTCAAATATTGCGATTTACTTGTTGGATGATCGATGAACCTATGAAGGCGACGTGCACTGGATTCTCCATTTCTTCTTGATTGGCTCTCTCCTGATGAACGACAATTTGATTGCATCATCTTGAACCAGACTTCCAGTAACTCGATCACTCCTTCATGAGAAGAGAGAAGTTTGAGTCAGTCTGATCATTTCCCCATTCATTGATGCCAGGTCGAGGTTTGTGCATTTCAGGATTGGTTATCTTTTCTTCGCGCCTTCAGAGGAGCCTGGGATGTTTGTAGAAGCGCTCTGATGCCGTGTCTCGGCTTTCCTTTCATTCCTTCCGGCAACAACGTTTAATGAAGGCTGGAGATTGTGCTGATTGTTGACTAGGCGTCGGCTACTTCGAGGTTCTTCCACCTTGCAGACTTTGCTCTTTCTGAAAGCGGGTGCGGTAGTAGTCGCCGATCGTTTGGGTCGCTTCATGAAGCTCGAGAAAGTATGGAACAGGAGATTTTCAAAGCAAGGCTCAGTAGATCGGGATCATTCCGTTGATGCACAAGTCCACCGATTGTTGTTCACATGATATTCGGGTCATGACAATCCAAAGCTTAGACTCGAACCTCTTCACATAATCGTTCGGATGTTCATTGCTCTTCTGAGACATTCTTCTTAAGTCGGAGAGAGTAATATGCTCTGAGACGAAGAAGTATTTCCTGTAGAAGGCATTAACTATTTCTCCCCAACTAGTGATGCCCCCAGGTGCAATGTTGCTGTACCAGGTGTATGCTCGGCCTGTCAGAGATTTCGATAATTCTTTTAGAAGGACGGCATGATTTTTTTCGTGCTCTCCTAGTGCCTCCAGGAATCGAGAGATGTGTTCTCAAGTGTTCCCTGTTCTATTGTACAGTGTGAATGTTGGGGAGGTGCAGCCTTTCGGGAGAGGAATTCTTTGTGTAGAAGCAAGATACAAAGGTTGATGACGATGAACAGATGATGCTTTGTCTTTTCCTCGATCCTCCATGAAGTGTTCCAGGTCCTCACGAGTGATGAAGCCTGTAGGTTCCTTTGTTGGTGGATTATCTGCAGCTTTGTGCACCTCATCATCATCTACTAAATGGATCGGAGTGACTTCAGGATCAGCAGCCGGAGATGTTTCTTTGGCTTTTCCTTTCTTCTGAGCCTTCTCTGATATCTTGTCAGTGAGAGTTTTGAGATAATTGCACAACTCTTTCCATGTGTTAGCCATGTCAATCTGATTCTTGGCAAGAGTTTCTCGCACCTTCATGAGATCACCTATGGTAGGTGGGTTTTATCTAATTTCTTCGGGAGACCGGCCGAAGAGAGGATTGTCTCCAATGTTGGTTTGCGGAGGAGTAGTATCACCAGCACCGATGTTGGAAGCAGGAGTAGTTTCTGGAGTACCACCATTGTTGCTAGTGCTAGCATTGTTTGTGTTGGGATTGGTGACTGAACCTGACCTAAAATCAACCATTTTGTGAGAGTTTGATATTGCAACCGAGTGATTAATCTCCCACTATGGTCGCCAATCTGTTGATTGAGAAAAAACGGTTCGCTGGTTTTTTAGGAAAGTGAAGAGTCGAGCGTGTCGTCGAGACTCCTCGACCGAGCAAACTGCTTAACCTCACACATATGCACTGCAAATGGAGTGCTTCGATTCGAGAGATCAATTTGTAGGACTCCGGCCTAAACCAAGTCAATGGCCGTTCCAGAGTCAATTCGATCGCAAAGAGGGAGATGGGTTGATCTGTAGGAGGGAAGATGAGAATTGTGTGGGATCAATGATGATCAAGGATTATAGATGTGTTGAAGGTTTCTGCAATAATTGGTGAACTGTTGAGTTCGAATAAGTTCTGATAAATTGATGAATTCTTGAGAGTAGTTACTCGAGAAATTCTTTGTGGACGATTGATGATAGCTAGTGATCATTCGTTGTCCTTAATCATGGATTCAGAGACTTATTTATATTATCAGAGTTGTGAACACCTTGATCCCTGTAAGTGTGACGGTTTCATGAGTGGAAGAGTGGGCAAGTGGAAGATCGTGGTAAAGTCAGTTCCATGTCGTGTGGAGACTTGTGGATCGTGCACCCACTACTTTGCTAACTCCTTCAACCGTTTACACAACTTACGCACATTTGTCGTCGTGGATGAAATCCCGCGTCTAGGCCGCCTTGCACCAATACCCTAGTTGTTATCCCCCAATTTGACGTGATTGATGTCTCACGAATCGTGGAGTCTGCATGATGACGTGTATTTAGTTTGTCGAGTTGTTGGTGATTAGACAATGAGTCTAGGTTTTGTTGAATCGAGCATGTTTGACAAATGCTCAGCGATTCATGAATGTTAATGTTGCTCGTCTAAGCAAATATTGTAAATTCGACAAGTTGTTGAATATTGATGAGTTACTGAATATATGTGGATTATTCGAGCAACTGAGCAAGTATTGCTCGATTCGAGGAAATACTGATAAATTACTGAATATTGATAGTTGGATCAATATTCGAGCAACTGAGCAAGTATTGCTCAATTCGACGAATTATCAATATCGAGAATTTGACGAGCAATTGAGCAAGTATTGCTCAATTCGACAAAATAATGAATGTTGATGATTTGACGTACAATTGAGCAAGTATCGCTCAATTCGGCAAATTACTGAATGTTGATAATTTGTCGTGCAATTAAGCAAGTATTGCTCAATTTGACAAATTACTTATAAATTACCAAATATTGATAGCTGGATCAATACTTGAGCAACTGAGCAAATATTGCTCGATTCGACGAAACATTTATTGGTGATGTGACCCAATAAAATATTAAAATATTAGTAAGCTACCAAATATTATATGATTATTCATATGTTGGTTGCTGAATCCATCATAAATTCATTAGTGTTTGAATCGTGCTCAGAGTGATGATTCGTGGAGCATTTATTCAAAACCCTAATTTCAGATCATAGTTGATGAATCGCTGAAAATAGGTCATGAGTGATAGAGGGACTAACCACATGGGATGATGGGCGTCCATGTGGTGCCCGGTGCTCGAGTGAGCATGCACCAGGGGTTCTCAGTTTGAGGATTGGTGAAAGAATGATGATTAAATGTTGGTTTCATCATTTATCGAAATATTCTTTGGGTTCGGCATTAGGTGATAAAACCTAGGTATGAAAGATGGGGACCGACCAAAAGAGCATGGGACCCGCTCTTGGTGGTCACGTGACCAGTTGTTGGCCGTTTGAGCAATCCCCAGGTTGGTTGGAGATAGTTTGGGCCCAATACGAGCAATTGAGCAAATTAGGTCAGAATTATGAAAACGTGTGGGACCGGCTTTGTGCAAGCCCTAAGGATGACTCTGGTTGGTCATGAAGGCATGCACGTGTTTCCGTGGTGCCCGTGTCTCCGTACTGAGAGTTTCAGTATTTTCTGATGTGCGTTCGAGCAATGTTGTGAATTTTCAGAAGAGTTTCATCTTGACTGAAATTCTTGATTTTTGTTGGAATGAGCATGTATGCTCAATTGATCAATATTTTTTAAATATTAAAATAAGTGTATTTTAACATTTAAATTGTCGTGAGAGGCTAGCCGGTCGTGTGACCTGTTGGCTTTTGGTTTTCATGATTTGAGCAAAATTTGAGAAGTTATGACGAAATCATGATTTTTGCTCAAACCAAGGAGTTTCATGAATTTAGGAAAATAATAATTATAAAAGACTAGGGATTGCAAGGTGTGGGACCGTCCACGGCTAGGGCATGGCCGGCCAGCTAGGTTGCCCGGTCCCGCACACCTTTCCTTATTTTATAACATTATTTCATGAATCCATGAAGTTATGGAGGATTCATGAGTGTAGATGGTGGATTTTCGACAAAGGCTAAAATCGTAAACCCATAATTATACGAACTTCTGATCCAGCAATCAAACTTGAGTATTGAGACACGAGTCTCTCATCGAACCTCTGACTGAGAATACTGTCTCTCAGAGTATATACAGATATGTAGTCTCTCGGATGGACAACAACATATCTCATGAATACTGAACACATTAGTAATTATTTCTATATAAAATCACGAGATTGACGGCTCCTAGATTGACTTGCTCGCTAGTATAGAGCGATAACGTCTTCGTGGATACAAACAACAGTTTTCCCGACTATATAAAGGATATGAAGCTCCAGCAAGCTCATATCAGAATAATTAATGCTCCTAGACATCTTGCTCTGCTAGTATAGAGCCATCAATTTATTTATTCTTAAATTCTTGGATTCATCCACTGAATTTCTGAAAATATTCAAATATTTTCTGAAAGTATTCAAATACTTCGTAATATTTCGTTACTTCAATCCATGGTTCTTCCCAGTGAGAATTCCATGGGTTAGTAATAAATATTCAACAACACCGGGCATCTGAGCTACCTCCGAGTAAGCCCCGATCCAAATGGTGCAAGTGTACTCGACGATGATGCACTAACAATCACCGTACGAACAAGTATTTCAAAATACGACGAGACGATGAACCTATGCAAAATAGGATGGAAAATAATAAATAATTAAAAATTGACCAAGGCGCTGGGAGCATGGGCCCACTGACCGGCCAGACGTGCCGTGGTCAATCCCTCTTGATTTCATATTTTTATCATATTTTTTGTTATTTTCCTTGAGTTCATGAAAATCCTTTCACTTGAACAAATATCTTTCGTTTTGAGGAAACTCCTCAGTTTCATGGCGTTTCCCTCACACCAAGGAAATAATATAAAATTAGGGAAAATATTGTGGGGCCGTGATTATTGGCCAACCGGTCATGCCTTGATCCTGGCTGGCCCCACACCTCATGGTTCCTCATTATTTTATTATTATTTCCCTAATTTCATGAAAACTCCTTAATCTCATGATATTTCTTTAATCCCATGAAAATAATAATATAAAATTAGGGAAACCCGTGGGACCGGTCCCAGCCGGCCGGTCACGCCCAAGCTGGCCCCACATACCCTATTTTTTTATTATTATTATATTTTATGTTTCCTTAATCCCATGAAGTTCCTTGATTTCATGATATTTCCTTCAAATTATGAAAATTCCTTTAAATCATGAAATAATACATAAAATTAGGGAAAAACTCACGGGGACCAGGGCCCTAGCCGAACCAACCATGCTCAAGCTTCGGTCCCACACGTCCCTTATTTTATTATTATTATTATTATTTCATGTTTTCCTCATCTCATGGAAACTCCTTGATTTCAACAAAACTCTTTGATTTCAACAAAACTCTTTGGTTTTAACAAATTCCTTGGTTTTATCATATCTCCCTAAAATCATGAAAATATTATAAAAATTGGGAAAAACGTGTGGGATTGGGCCCTTTGGCCGGCCGGCCATGCCTTGGCCACGGCCGGTCCCACACTTCATGATTCCTTCACTTTTTATTATTTTTCCTTCATCTCATGAAGTTTTGACGGTTTCATCAAAAACCCCTGATTTCTTCATATTTTCTCAAATGATTGCTCAAATGCACATCCGAAAATATCAAAATTCTTTAACTGAGATACGAACACTTTGGTGACATGAGCATGTTACCTTGACCGACCAAGGTTGGCTCTTTGGCTCACAAGGAGTCGGTCCCGCGTATTTACACAATTTGACCTAATTTGCGCAATTGCACGTATTAGGTCCAAAACTCTTCCAAATAACTCTGGGATTTTCATAGAATGATCGTCAGTCGATCCCGTGACCACCTAGGGCCGATTTCATGACCCCTTGGTCGGTCCCTCACCTCTTCATAATAAATTAGGTTTTATTACCTAAGGTTCGAGACGAGCATTATTTTAAAAATGATTAAGCCAAACATTTGATCATTCTTTCATTAAATCAACTGGTCTTCGTGGAGACCTTGATATTTGCTCACGTGAGCATCCGGGCGCTACATGGTTGATCCATAATCCCATGTAGCCGGTCCCTCCTCGACTCCGTGGTTAACTTTCAATAAACCATCAGTTAATCATCAATTGATCAAATTAGGGTTTTGAGTCCAAGGTTCATAATTCCAGATTCAAACGCTAATAATTTTACATTGATCCCGTGATCAGCATTTTATTTATCATACTCGGTTCAATTACCAGTATCTTATTTGGTCATACTACTGTTGATGGTGGATTTTCATTTAAGGGCTGAAATTGTAAAAGCCAAAATTATGCGCTAACATCTTGCAAAAGATAAAGCCATTAATAAGTGATGAATACTTCTTCACCTTACTAATTCACCTAGAATAGAGCATGTGGCAACAATCCCAGCATTTTGTGAAATAAATACACGAAATTCATCCAGGTTGGAGCATGTAGCAACAATCCCATATACCCGTGAATTTCTGACATTATTAATTAATGCATGACCAACCTCGTATTTCATGTACTCATTAATGGTGCGGCATGACGACCGAGTGTAGTTCTCGTGAGCAACACGAATCTCCAAGCATTAATAATAAAACATGTACGAAATGCCCATACAGAGCTACAACTCTCGGTGTGTTATCTAGCCCGATTGAGCATGTTTGAACCGAATCGACCATATCGGTCTCGAAACGATCACGACCATCCAACCTCACCAGCATGATTGGATGGCTTAGATTAAATCCATGACCCTAAGCAGGTATTAAAATATTCACCACCAACCCAACGCGGGCCCGCATGGTCGGCCTCCCCAAAACGGTGGCATAATTTGCCAAACCGTCCAAACCAAACCAGTATGGACGAAAAACCCTAAATTAGGGTTTGCGGCACATTACATGTATCGCAAAACAGTCTCAACCATCCATCTTCGCAGGCATAGATGGAGGGTGTAGATGTAGATTCAAAGGGCCCAGAGCATGTCAACACAAACACCGTGGCCCGCCTACATACCCGATCGGTCGGGGGACCAACTATGGTTGGTCGTCTTGATTCGTGCGTCCCAAACCGGGTATGACACACGACCTAAGCAACCCGATTAGGGTTTGTGTCGCGATCACGAGCGTCCTTTTCTCCTCGCTTCGGATGAAGGGTCCAGGAATAGACTAAGCAGGTCCGGTAAGTATCAACATGATCACTGCGGGCCCACCTATCTCCACACCCGATCGGCCAAGACCAAACTTGGCTATACACCTCGATTCGCACGCCCAAACCAGGCGTAGTCGCACCTCCTAATCGTAAAATGATCTCGACCACTCAACTTCTCCGGACAAATTGAGTGGCCTAGATCACGTTTCTATGAGGCAATGAAGTACAAAGCGTGAACACCGGCCCTACCACCCACACGCCGAATCAATCGGCGGACCGACCGAGGCTTGGTCGTCTTGAAACGTGCACCGAAGTGGGCATGATGCGCGGCTTTTGCGGAACCAGATTTCTGTTGCAAATCGATCTCAACCGCTCCTCTTTGCCGGTCAAATTGAGTGTCCTAGATCGCACCTTCATGGGACAGTGAGGTACGGACGTGTACACATGCATGCCGTCTACACGCATGCCCGTTCGGTCCTTTCCAAAACACCTCCCATGCTTGGTTTCGACCAAACTGAAGAGTGATGCCTGGGCACCTCTTCAAAAGACCTAAAACTTCATCAACGGTCGCAGATGAGTGTCACAGATCATCTCGTCCGTCCAACTCTACCAGCTTGGTCAAGCATCCCTGGTTAGGAGTTAAGAGACCAGCAAGGCATCATCACGATCACCGTCCACCACTCTTCCACATGAGGTGATCGGCCAAATCAGGGCTTGCCTGTACAGCCTCCAAACGATCACTCGAAGATGGCTGGACATGATGCTATTTTAAGACGCTTAAATTCGTGACTTACTCCGTTAAGCCTTAAAAACAGCGATGCTTCATACATGCTGAATATACTTGATGCAGTACCTGCATAGAATACACACGATACTTCACAAGCATCGACTTACTAAATAACTTAGTTATTTAATCGAGCATTACATGCTACTTTCTGTGGGTCCCACGATTCACACACTCGAGACATCAATCATGTCACAAACCGGGGATACATATGGGGTATTGGTCCAAGCGATTTACAGGCGTGCGGCGTGCAACGCGCCATCACAAGAACGTGTCAGGAAGTCATGGACGGTTAGAGATGACAGGAGAAGTGGGCAAGACTGGTCGTGTAACACCAACACACAACTCCACTACTCCATCACTTCACTTCCTCCACTTCCCACGAGAGACGTGAATAAGGCTCAAATGACTTGTATAAATAGGTTCTCCTCCCTATTTCCAACAGAGAACAAGTCCAGACAATAGAGGCAAGTGTTGATACCATCGTATTCAAACACCGGAACTGATAGCTTACATCCTGCAAGCCAGTTCAGCTTTCTGATATGTGGCGACTTTAGAGCGACCTGATTGGTACGGCTGGCAAGTATGGTCCCAGCCACAACTTATGTGCGCGTTGCTAATTTGAGGCGACACGATTGGTCGAGAGAAATATGGCCTGTTTAGGAAGGGGTGTGGCTAATGGCAAGTGGCGCCAGTTGGCCTACGGCATGGCCACGCCTCCCTTTGCTGCTGCGGCTCCTTGTTTTCTGATTCTGAGCAAGGTTTTTCACATGCTAATCCATGGCGGATTAATTACCTAGTTTGCCTAGGTTTAATTTCGACAAGCAAGGTTCGATATCTTTGCGCGAGGCGCAAAACCCTAACACGCAAGTTAGTCAGGTCAATTGATTGAATTCTATGTGTTGACATAGAGTTCTTTTAAGTTCATTGCCAGAGAGCAGCATGCTTTTTCTGATTGAATACCTTATGCAAAGACCTTATCCTTGATACTTGGAAATTCGTGCTACTCTGCTGCGAGTGAACACAAATCGTCATGCCATATCAACATTAAGGGTTCAGCCGGAGAACATAGCATAAAAGTCATTCAAAGGAACTTATATTAAGTGAATATAGGCAAGGCGCCGAAATTTACAGAACATCTGGGATGGTTGCTACACCCTTCACCGACCTTCTCAACAATGGTATAGGGACCTCCCCATCGTGTTGCTAGTTTTCCGTCTTTTTTATCACGTTCATAACTGGGTAGAAACTTTAGTACCAACTGTCCCGGTTGGAATTCTCTTGGTCGAACCCATTTGCTATACTCTCGTTGGTCCAGCCGAAAACGAAGACTCGAGGCAACTCCACAGAAGAAAAGACTTGTCCGGGGTACCACAACGTCTGCCGGATAAAGAAACGGAACCTGAAGCTTATGGATCCCTGCTAGAAGATTTATATCTCAAGACCCTTGTCAAATCCCGGAAGACTGTTCAATCCGCATCGACCTTTCAACCAAGTGAAGAAATGCTTGAGGAAGGAGAGATCAATCAAGGAACACATGAGTATAGAGGATGGGAGCGTTCAATTCGATCACTCAGCAGTGATATTACGGTACCTTCCACACCCCATCACCAGGGCAAACGATCCGCGGATATGATGGCACTCACAAGTCTTCCAACTTCATCTCCGAAACGTGCTCCACATCGAAACCATATAGAGACACCACAACGCCCACGAACACAGGAAGAGCTAGACTCTAAGTACCTACACTTTCCGTTCCCAATGAAAAAGATTTTGGAGTTGCTGGAGGCGTGGGTACGAAACAGAGAGGTGGAGCTACCTCCTATATGGCGTCCACCAACTGATCAAGAAGTAATGGACCCGAGGTATTGTCATTTCCACCGGTTCCTTCACCACCCTACCAGTGAATGCAACGCTTTGAAACGCATTGTTCAGAAGAAACTTAATTCAGAGGGATAGCTTTCCTTCTCTGAGAGATTGATGCAGACGATTTCCTTAGAAAGGCTACTTCGGTTGATACAAGTAAAGCTTCAAAAGCAAGTAAGTCTATTCAACAATTTTACAAGAAAGATAGTTTTAGAATCCACTGGGGACTTAGCATCCCGCACATAGAGAAAGAGGCTCAATGATCAAATGCCATGTTTGTTTCCATTCATACTTCCCTTTTATGCAACATTTGCAATTTCAAATGACATGTGCAATCATTCATGACCAAGATGCAAATTTCATTTAAAATAACCTCTTTCAGAAAAGTTATTCACAAAACTATCTTAAAATAAGCCAATTCAATTACCTATTAATTCAAAACCGGAAGTCAAAGGAAATCCTCACTATCACTCAAAAAGAAAAGCATCTAAAAGAAAAGACAAGTAGGTGGCACGAATCCTTCAAGGAAATTACTTCAGCAGCAACTCGTCCTTCTGGGCAAGAGAGACTTTCATCCTTTGAAGAACAGCCTGCTTCAGCTTCAACTCCTCAGACAACTTTTTAACCTCTTCTTCCTGGCGAGTAACACAATCTGCAGAAAGAACTTCATCTTGTAATTTCTGGAGCTCCTGAATCTCGGAGAACCCTTTGAAGAACCAAGGAGCATTGAAGTCGTATTGCACAAACACATCTCGATGGCACTTCCAGTCTTCAATCATCTCTTCGGAAACTGTTCGACCAGTCGTGACGCTCATCCCATGGATAGAAAATAAAGCTTCCTGAACGCGGTTGACCAATGCAAGACGACTTTTGAGCTTCGTAGTGGTAGCAATGTGGCCGTGCTTCTCCCATATCGATGTGTACAACCTTTCGGCGAGCCGGCACATCGAATCCTCCAACCAACACATGACCCGGATAAGGGACAATGAAAGGAGGATCGAACAAAGCTCAGTGCGCTACCAATACTTCACCAATCACGGGAGCCTTGTCGGTCATAGGAGGTCTTTCAGAAGAAGTCACCACGACAGCTTTATTGATTGGAACCTGCTCAGAACGTTCTTCAAGGGGAACCACCTCAAAAATAGCGGATGTTGCCTCTCTTACATTCCTCCCGATGTCTACTTCACTCTGGGTGCTAATTTCCATCACGGCCCCATCAACAAGATCACTTAGGGAGGCACCTTGTCCAACCGAGCTTGCATCATCTCTGCCATGGTCTGGAAAAGGAGCGGTTTCGCCAGACTTCTCAGCATAAAGATCAGTGTTACCAGACTTCTGAGGATCAGTACCGCCAGACTTCTCAACATGAAGGCCAACGTTACAAGACTTCTCGTTCTGAATGCGCGCCAACCTTGTGAAGACATTCTCTTTCGGAATTCCCTGATTTCAAGCAAGGATCACTATTAGAAGAATTTACTCTGGAGAAATGAAGGAATCAACAGAAAGAGATTTAAATACCTGCATATTTGAGGAATTGAGGATCATCGAACCACATGCCTGCCTCTTAGATCTCTCTCCTACTTGGGGACTGCAATCATCAGCTCTGGTATGTTTGGCTGGGAGTGGCTTCAACCGGAAATGCTTCTTCAGAACGTCAGAAGATGGCTCACCACGGGAATCTGTCACAACATCCTCCGAGAATTCTTGGAAAATCAACAGTTGCTTCCTCCAAAATTCCTTATACTTATCGGCTTACCACCGAGTTTCTCCCAATAGGCCAGAAGGGAAGATTCTGCGATGCCAAGAACACGTCAGCATCAAAGATACCCGGGAGAAGTTCTTTCGGAGCCTCCGACGGACGGATAAATGGAACACCCTGGTCAAATCCCATTTGGCGAGCAGCCCTGTCAATGTTGTACGGATTCACATTAAGAGCTTCGTTGAATAAAGACGGGATATATCCCTAATGCGGTATTCGCGATAAATAAGTTCTCCAAATTTCATAGTGTTGGCATCGGTACGCAACGCAATATTAGGACCGTCATAAGCAATAGCAAAAGTCTTCGGTTGAGCAATAGAAGAGTGGATCGGCCCCCATGGGCGGAAATTTACAGAAGACACATTATCAAAGATATCCACGAGTTTCGCACCGGTTCTGGGACGCCTCCTCTGCCAACGGAGTATTCTCGAGCTACCATACAAATTGTTGAGCGAAGTTGCAGGAACAGGAGCATAACTTTTGAAATGTTCCCACAAGAATGCCTGAAGAAAAGCGAAGTGGACATACGACTCCACCTTCTTGTACCCGTTGGAAACATGCTAAGGCGTCTAGATGAGAATACAGCGATCCAAGGAACAAGGAACCTAAGGGAAGAACTTCACCTTTTGCTAGCTTTATAGCAATCTTAACCAGCACACCCCTTATGGTTTTCTTTCCAGAACCGTCGTCATATATATCTCTCGGATAGCCACAAAGACAGGAATGCAATCACGCTGAGCTCGTTTTCCAACTCCTGATCCGTTTCAGGGTCTACAGGAGACCACTCCGATACCCACCAGGTGTAAAAGCATCTTGTATCTTTTTTCTCCTCCTTGTCCAGATCGTCGAACTCTGCCACCTTTTGAGTATAGCGTCATAATCACGTTGTTCCGCGTCGAAAGCTCATAATAAAAACTCCCAAATGACAGTGCAGGTTCATCAATGCAGCTACGCTTTCCAGAGTAATAGTCATCTCTCCCCATCTAGATAGAGTTGTATGAGTAGAAGGGCGCCACCGAGAAATGAAAGTAATCAAGCCTGCAGCATCTTTCTTAATTTCAAGAGTAGCAGATGCCATGACTGCATTAAGGATTTGTGCTTTGGTCAAATTAGCTTTAATATCCTTATTATTCAACATGCGTCTCATCCACCCTTCATAAGAACCCAGTGGATTATGACAAATCTTGAAGTCGATAGGAGAAGGCGGATATTCATTTCTTCGAATACAGAACCTCATCACAAGTGCCGAAGAAGAAGATGGATCAGCTTCCATATTTTCTGAATCGGAAAGCAGGACTATCCTGTGATAGGGATGTTTCCTAATGTTTGGAAAAGACAAGGTGAACAACTCATCAGCAATGTTCGGCATATCTTTGAAGCTGTCAACACTTCCCGACTTGGCACCGGCATTATCTCCAGAAGGCATATTAACATGAGTTCTTTTCTTCATTCTACAACAAAAGACAGGAGTCGGTACTTATATAAAAACACGCGATACGTGTGTGAAATGCATTCACGTTGGAATACACAAGTCCGGTATTGATCAAGTCACAAGTCCGGTATTGCTCAAGTTTCAAGTCTGGTATTGATCAAGTCACAAGTCCGGTATTGCTCAAGTTTAAAGTCCGGTATTGATCAAGTCACAAGTCCGGTAATGCTCAAGTTTCAAGTCCGGTATCGCTCAAGCTTCAAGTCCGGTATTGCTCAAGTTTCAAGTTCGGTGTTGGTCAAGGACACAAGGCTGGTATAAAAGCGACATTGCACACACGGTATGGGACCCACGATCAATCGAGCATGAATGACAGGACCACACTTATTCGCATGACACGGTTTTCTTATGTTCATGGGAATCATGTTCACGAAATTCAAGCCGAATTTATTTTCCAAGCTACAACCTAAGAAGCTAGGTTTTGGACGCAACAAATTCATGGATTCATGGGTTGTTTCGCTAAGCAATTCTAGAAAATATTGGCGTATCAACCTCGGTGGAAGAACTAAGCATAATACACATCTTGCAAAAGGTGTTTACCTAGCAAACTAGGGTTTTACCTAAAAAAAAAACGCTCATCTTGCTGCGGACGGACGGACGGCGACGGCAAGCTCCGGCGGCGATTGGAGGCAGTGGAGATCACGGACAGTTGCTGCCGAACAAAAAAGAAGAAAAAAAAAAGGTGTGGAGAAAAAAGAAAAGGGGGTCGGTCCTTTTATAGACAAAATTTGGAAGAATCCCAATAGAACAAGGATTCCTCTTTTGCTTGGATTCCTCTTTTGATTCAAACACGCAAGGAAGGAAACCAGGGTCCCACCAAAGGATTCCGCGCTTGCACAACGGCGTTACATGGACAATTGCTAGTGGTGGTCGAAATTCCTCAGGGTAAATTTTCTTTATCCTGTCTTCTTCACATAAGTATGTCACCATCTCATGCCTCGCCCACAATAGCGCAACCATTATGCGCTAGGCGTGGGACTTAATGTTGATGGTG
>JAJJWW010011851.1:0-45067 GCA_023531295.1 Papaver armeniacum
AAAAAATACTTAGGAATGAGTTTCGTATTTTCTTAATTTGATGTCGATTTACAAGAAAGAAAAAGAAAAAATAATCTTGATGTCGATTGATGAAGAATTAGAATTGATAGACTAGTACATTTCTTGAACGGTGGGATGCACAAATATTGCCCATAAATAAAGTCGTCGTCGTGCAATTTTGGTGATGAATGTAGACATTTTAGAGGATGTTCATTTTTCCCTGTTCACTTGATTGTTCATTGTTTGTACTTTAAGTTAACGTGCTTCTTAACTTGCCAGTAAATGTGGTATTCTTGGAATACACAGCATTATCATGTCAATAAGCATGTTCTTTCCGTTTCTCTTTTTTGGTTATGTTACGTTGCTCATTTAATCATGTGTAAGTAAACAGACGTACATGACCTATGCACCACAGGCACGTACATTGCTTCTGACCTATATGCAGCAACATCCTGCCTATAGGTATGTCACATCTACTACCCCTTACATTAATCCAATTCTTTCCGACAATTAAACCAAATGCATGCCAACTAAACCAAGTTTTCAAACATTGCACGCCCGTCTTAACAATGTTCCAAAACAATCATTACAAAGGTGATCACAAAGGAAGAACCAAAAAAAAAAAAAAAAATACCACAAGCATAGCCAAAAACAAAATGATTGTTATAAGCATATTCCTATGCACATACCAAAAAAAATTTGTTTGGCATACCAGGTGGCATGGCAAACGAGTTGTGCCACTACGGAAATGTTGGATATTTTCAATAACATAGAAAATAAAACGGTTTTCATTTTTGGTTTGCCACTATCACGGGGAGCGTCCGGTGCCGAATAGATGCAATGGATTTTTGTTGGAGATGAAAAGGCATCTCCAAAAGGTGTGATGGTTCACAAGAGACACATCCATTCCCATTAGACATTATTGGTGTCTTTTGGAAATGAAGAGGCATCTCTAATAGGCATGAGTTCCTTATAAGTAGTGATGATGTGTTTTCATTCAAACAATGAAGAACATCAAGTACACTGCTTTTCTCTCTTCTAAGCATCATGAGAATCCTATTCTTGTGTGTTCTTGATTGGATCAAGGGTACAAACCTTGAATTCAATTTTTGTTGTAGGGGCTTTCATTGTATCCCGAAGGCATTATTTCACATACGTTGTAATGTCCTAAATTTATTGGGAGGGTAGAAATAATTGTCTAAAAGAAATCTTATGAGCCTTGAAAGTTTGGAGTACAACAATTTCTCTTAGTTTTTTCATCCTATGTATTAGCCCAAAATTTCCAACAGTTTTAGACAATTATTTTCGATAGAGAAGAGGGTGAAACAATTAAGGTTAAGAACGTTGCTGGTCGATTTTAAAGAAAGATATACTTGGAGGATACGAGGGCAGAGTTTGGATTAAGACAAAACTGATGATAAATATTCCTCCCCACCGGGTTTTGTTTTCCATTGGACTGAAACTCCGATCTACCGGGGCCATAAACAGTTACAAGAAGTGTTGATTATTTGGGGTCTGATTTCGGGAATTCTTAATCATGTATCCCTTGGTTCGCGGTCAAGAGGATGAAAATCTGTAAACCCAACAACGAAAGAGAAAGAACCAGAAGTGGGTTATTCCATCAAAACGAAAACTATGTTGTTTTAAGAAAGTTCATGGTTGTACTTTTCTGGCGGATCATGAATTGATATATGTTTAAGTTCGTGAAGATTTGGGATTTTTGGGCTTTATCATTCTATATCAGAAGTTGGCCTTTTATTTTGGTTTGCGTCAAGATGAAACAAGAAAGGGTCGGTGAATCGCTCCATCAATGAAAGAGATGAAGAAAATAAAATGATCGGTAGAACATCGTTCCCCCAGAGAAACGATAGACATCAGAACTCGATATTGTTTCAAAGATTGGTGCATCAATTCTTAATTGTTGTTGCTAAGGAAAACTTTCACAGAATAAGATAATTGTCCATCTCAGATTTTTATTTTATTTTATTGTGATATATCATGCCGTGATCATAGCATTCTATTACATCGTGCCCTCTTGATTCCTTGCGGTGAGAATAGGAATTATAATTTTTTGTTTAATTAAGCATGGAAGCATATTTATTTTTTGATCTCAATTTGGATTGAGTTTTGCCCAGATAGTTGAATAAGACGAGTAACATGGTAGTTATTCTTTTTACATCAATTATAATCGGTTCATCAGTTTTAGGAAGAGTGGATTTATGACTTCTGTTGTAGTTTGGTTAAAATTTTTGAAAAGTATGATTAGTACCTTCATGTAACTTTTCGTGAGTAAACTCAAGTACGGTGGTCCGCATCACCGTTTCTCGTAAAAGAAGATATTGAACTGTTTTGGTTTAATTAGAAAAAAACAAATGTGGTACTTGTGTGTGAATCATTTGATAACAGAAAGTCTAATATGAAGTCCAGTTGAAAGCCTTGAATGAAAAGGGCATTTTTTTTTTCTAATAATGCGAATTGGCTCATCTTGTGTTCCTGTGACGGTTCACATATTTTATTGTGGAATGTCCTCGTAAAGGAGAGTCAATTCTAAAACAATGGTATCTCAGCATATATCAATAATGTTAGTAGTTTGGGCTCCTATATCGTGTTGGTGCATTCCTAAGCATGTAATCTGTGATCGTTATTAAACGAGAGCCAAATCCTACTTTGTGACAAACTATCTGTATTTTGGATTTGAAGATTTCTTCTTTGGAATTTTGTTGGCTTGGACAACTGGGAGTTTTCTTCTCATGAAGAACATCGGGTGATTTCGAGTCAAAGTATTGGGTTCTTCCAAACTTTGATACAAATAGGATTATTTTCATTTTCGGTGCATCAACAGTAAAAGTCTTTGGAGATTTAATTCATATTTGGATTTTGCTATCTCAAAGAACTGACATTAAATCAGTTATAGTTCTCATGATCATTTTAAAATGTTCATGAAAGTATTTGGATCGAGATTTCAAAGGATCCGAAGTGGTGGTGATGATGTGCAGTGAGGAAAATGAAAATATTTGAGTACAGTGGAAGGCCAACTGCTGTAGCCCCACTATAGTGCTCAAAGGGAGCCAAATCCTAAAGAAATGTACCTGTACCGGTACATTGGATTTGAAGTTTAATTTCTGTTTAGAAATTTTGGGTGCACATGTCTGATACAAATCAAACAAGTATGCAAATCTGTAAAGGATCGTATTTCATGACATTGAGTTGCATTTTTTGGCATTTAAGAATTGTCGTGAATTGGTGGGAAATTTATATGAAAATTTTCTACTTGTGGGGTTATTTTATAACCAATACCGTCATAATTGTTGAGATAATAATTGTATGACATGCACATGATTCTTGTAATAAGAATTATAGGTTCCAAAATTTGGAAAATGGGATGTCTTAAATGATATCAAGGGAAAGGTGGAATACCGGTGAATATGTAACATATTGGAAGATTGGGCGGCCGACCAAATATCCAACGATGAGGTGTTACGATATTACCGACGCATAAATTATGAACATTTGCATTACATAATGTAAAATGTTAAATAGACATTGTCTATGTACTTTGGTATAAATTTGTAGAGGATTGGGCATGAGTAGAGGAGTTACTCATCGTGATAATATGCTTGTTGAAATAGCAAGTAAAATTGCCTACAAATTTTCTATGCCTCTAATGTATGCAAGTCTCGTAATGACTTCTTGTGAATGCTTGTAAATGTTAATTTGGATCACTAGAGAAGTTACAATTATTTTGTAAAATCAAAAATGAACATTTTTAAGAATGTTTTCAGAATTAATTGCATGAGTATATGCAATTAATGAGGAGTAGTGGCTTAGAACCTAACTTGTAGAGATCCTATTTTCGGAAGAAGCCATCTTAAGCAGTCTTGATTAATTGTGAATCAGGCTATGATCTATAACGTCTCTAACAAAGACTTATTATGAAAAGTCAAGATATATAAGTCTTGTACATTTAACGGTAAGTCAATTACTCAAGAAAGGAGTAATTGCAATTAGCCATTGAAACGGAGAGAAACTTGGCAGACATATTTATGGAAAGTCTCCCAAAGGAAATGTTTTCAATGAAGTATACAGAAATGAGACTAAGGTCTGTGAAGGAAGGTTGATCACCCATAGCAGAAACCCAACCTATGTTTTGAAAAGGATAAACAAGGTTCAATGTGGTACCAACAAGCCATGGATGTGATTATGGTGCACTAAGTAAAAACTTCTCATTTTTGTTTAGTGCAGGGATTCTGCAAGAAAAAAGGATGGATGAAAATCCTTAATAAGTCTAACTTTTATCACAAGGTGTCTCGTAGAAACACCTTCGAGACTTACCTATATGAGTATGGAAATCAGGTTGTTTCCTAAGAGAATAAGACCGTTATCTAAAGAAGACTCATGAATCCAGGATATAGCACATGGCCATTAACGTCTTTGAGCTACGAGAACACACAATCTGCGAAATCGGTATGTGTGGAGATTAGGTTTTATCACATGGGGTACTTGGTTCAAGACTAGTTTCACCCCCGAACCTCGATAAGGCTTTGAATTTCTTGCACTAAGTGAAGGTTCAAATCCAAAGATACCTATCATTTATGTATTGTTTTGTGATGATGCTTATTTCCCAACTTTGCTTGAACTACGCCTGGCTTGATCCCACTCGGGTCGTAGGCGATCACTTGAGTGATGCTTTGACCACTCCGGTTTGTAAGTTTTACTTTATTTTTGTTTTTGAAAATAGGGGAGATTGTTGGATATTTTCAATAACATAGAAAATAAAACGGTTTTCATTTTTGGTTTTCCACTATCACGGGGAGCGCCCAGGTCCGAATAGATGCAATGTTTTTTTGTTGGAGATGAAAAGGCATCTCCAAAGGGTGTGATGGTTCACAAGAGACACATTCATTCCCATTAGACATTATTGGTGTCTTTTGGAAATGAAGAGGCATCTCTAATAGGCATGAGTTCCTTATAAGTAGTGATGATTTGTTTTCATTCAAACAATGAAGAACATCAAGTACACTCTGTTTTCTCTCTTCTAAGCATCATCAGAATCCTATTCTTGTGTGTTCTTGATTGGATCAAGGGGTACAAACCTTGAATTCAATTTCTGTTGTAGGGTTTTCATTGTATCCTGAAGGCATTTGATGCGTGTCGTAACCACAACAAATTAATTAATACTTTACTACCTAATTAACTAGTAATATAGGGCAGTCAAGGTCGATCCCACGAGGAGCACGAGATTATAGTTGTAAAAGTTGTCACGAAAAGAGGGGTGTAAAAAGCAAAAGAAAATAAACAAAACAATTAAACGATAAAGTTGAAAGATGAAAGCAATAAGAGAGACAAGATCAAGGAATCCTTCTTCGTTACGAAACAATGATTAAAGTTATGTTCTCTTCTACTTGTTATTAATCACAAATTATCACCAAATCGTAGGTAAAGAAGCTAGCTCAGTGCTAAACCCCTAAATCCCTTGTATCACCGGACACGGAAGTTCTCGACTACCGGATTCTAATCACCAAGCCACCTAGAATTAGCTCAACCTAGATGTAACTTGGCTCATGCATTAAGTTTTGTGAATTTCTTAGGTTGATATTAGTAGTTAGACTCTTAGCTCAAGGTCCACTTGCTAGCGTTGCTTCTACACACAATTGCTCCACGGAATCCCTCCGCAAGGTCTCGTGTTTGCTACTTATGTAAAGAGTCAAGAAACGATTACTTATCTCTAACTTTCACTAGCTTTAGATCAAATTAACAAATCAATTTAGCGTGCACTCCAAACAATCTATCAATCAATCATGAATGTCTTTAAGATCACTCCTATTAGTAAAAACAATCGATAATCATGTGAAAAATCTTCAAGATAGAATTTAAAAACAAAAACTTAAATCATATGTTAAGAACTAGGAATTCATCCTCAATCAATAAAATTAACTACTCATGTTAAAAGAGTTCACACAAAGAATAAGAAAAGAAAAGAATTGTGTGTGTAGAGAGGTGTGTAGAAGTTGTAGAAAACTTCTCTATTTATAGGCTTCAAAATTCCCCAAATCTTCCAAGGATTAGAATCCTTTTCCTTTTGCAATTCAATCTCCAAATCCAAGCTTTTCTCAACTCTTCCACCTTCTCTTTCCAAATTTGAGTCCAATTCTCCATCCAATTTCCTAGCCCAAGTCTTCATACCCATGAGAGAAGTCCATAGAAAATTCTGGAATTTTGCTCGCCGGAAAATCTGGGATTGTGGCCGGAATTTGGCGGAAAACGTCGCCACGAGCCACTGAAAATTTCTGTCGTCGGGAGAATATTGACGGAATATTCCGTCGATCTCACCAGATTGGACTAAGTCAAGCGGGTCAACCGTCAGTCATTTGTTAGTCAACGGTCAAGGTAGAAAAGAGTCGACCAATGAGTCATTTGATGCGACTCGGTCTTAATCGGACTGAAGTCATCGAGTCAACTCGGAGTCAACTAAGTCGGTTGACCCGAGTCGATCGAGCAGTGTTGCGCTTTGCACTTGCCTTGCGATTCCCACGGCCCAAGATGGTCATCTGTTGCTCCTTCATCACGGCCTAGATGGCCCCGGAGCTTCGTGAACCTTCTCTCATCTTGATTCAAGCAACACAAAGCTCATTCTGTCATTTCATTGCAGCGAGGCGGCCTTGGCTTCTACAAAACACCACATTCACCATTTGCACTCCATTGCATCTTTCTCCTCTGCCGAGTCTTGCACCCGCCCGCATCTCGGCTCCAATTCCAACCCTAGCAAGCACCTCCCGAGTTGCAACCACTCCATTAGCTATACCATTTCAGGCCCAAGCCACTGAGACCACCATCTCCCCGATTTCACTACTAGTCCATTCATTCACCACCTTTTGCAACTCCCTCGCCGCAATATCCTTGGCATCCAAAGCACGGCTCTGCTCAACTCCCGCCATCAAACCAACTTCGGTCCCGGCTCATTGCATCATCACAGCCACCAATAAACTCCAAATGCGTAACCACTTAATAACCCCTCATTCTCTCCACTAGCTGACCACTTGCTGCTCAAAGCCAACAATCTTCCCCCGTAACTCAATTTAATTCATTCTCCACCGCAATTAGTTCATGCTCAAAGCCAACCCCAATTGTAACCTCGGCCATCATGACCAACCATTCATGCTGCAACACATTTCATCCATATATTAACATCAACATCTTCTCACCTTCAATTCAAGTGCCCGATTACCTTGATGTCAACACAAAACCAATGCGAGCGGCATCTTTATTCTCCCCGTAATCATTTACAAGCCTAACATTTATCTAGTTTTCAAGCTCATTTCCACATACAAGTGAAGGCTCAATCTCACAAAGACCACCATCTCGCTTCACAGCAACAACAAGTCTTGTTCGAACCCTAGTTAATCACCATCAATAGTAGCTTCTCGATCTCCCCAAAGCGCTCAATTAACCAAGACCTATTTTTCTTTATCTCGAGCTTCTCATCTCTGTCAACACAGAACCACCACCTCCACAATCACAAACCCAAAGACCCATCCGAGCTTTCTCATCGTCTCTTGGTTGAACATCGTTCTCAATTTAACCCTAAACCCATCTAACAATAAATGGAAGTACCATCCTCTCTTCTTGATTCAATTTTAAACCAAACCCTAACCGATTTCATCGTCGATTCTTGATCTCTCGGTTCTCTTATTTCCATGACTACACAATCATTAACCTTGTTCTCGCTCTCTGTTCTTAGTTTGATTTTCACCTGCTAACCATCATCAATCACTCTCTTCTCTCGGTTTTCACTCGGCGCGGCGTCTCAATCCTCTAATTTCCTCCGGGTTTCGAGTTCAATCTCTCTCTCGACTTCATCTCTCGGATTCACTCGGCAGCGGCTCATTCGATCCCCCTTCTCAATTTGTTTTATCAACTCCCGATTTTGCATGACCTCTGTATTTGATTGAGCAAAAACAATGATTGAGAAGTAATTCTCGATTTATTGTTCAGGTTATAGTTACATGGATCCGGGTTTCGGTTATGGGTCCGGGTAGATGGATGGGCTTAGGTTAGGGTGGATCAGACATGTGGGCTTTGGTATGGGTTAGAGTTCAGGGTATGGGTGGATTCAAACACCCACTAAGTACACCCCAAGTGCTACTCTCACTCACTTCTTTTGGATAAGGGACACCTCTTTGACCTTCCCTTAACTATTATTGTCCTTTCTTGTAATTTGAGTCACCCCTTAACCTTAGCTGGGCTCCATATAGTATTCCCTCCTTGATGAAATGACAATTTTACCCTTTTGGCTCAAATAGGGTGATTTCTTCTTCTTTTCCTCCGTGCGACTCCAAAGTAGCTACAAAACTCAAAACAAGCGTAAAATACATAATTTACAAGAAAAATAGCAAAGAAAGCATAAACTACTAGATAGTAAATTAGGTGTATTCTACACCTATCAGCATTATTTCACATACCTGTTGTAATCGCCAATTTATTGGGAGGGTAGAAATAATTGTCTAAAAGAAATCTTATGAGCCTTGAAAGTTTGGAGTACAACAATTTCTCTTAGTTTTTCATCCTCTGTATTAGCCCAAAATTTCCAACAGGAAAAACCTTTGAGCGACAAATTTTCTAACGAACGTTATTGACAATATCACCAGCCCGATAAAGTTTTTATCGCTTGGTGCCTAAGAATATCACTCGATATTGACTCTAGCGCCAATAGCTAGTTCTTTATCGCTATAAATAGGTAATTTTCAAACTAAGAACTTACCCCCAAAAATTTTGTGTAAATTTTTTTCTCTAATTCTCTCTTTCTTAATCTATATTTCACTATTTCTCTTTTTCTCAATCTAACTTATTTTTTCGAATTTTCCCAAATGGCACAATTTCAAACCCAACTTGATTCGGCAACACAACTTGATTTTTCTGGAGTAGTGCTTGAAGGTGCAATTAAGAAGATATGTGATAGTTATAAAGAAATAGGTAAGAAGCAAAGAAGTCTTCAATTTTTGGATATTAACCAAGTCGAAACCGCAACTAAGAAAAGGCAAAGAAAAGTTCAAGGCAACGAAAATCAAGGCAAAACAAATTTGAAGTCAAAGAAGAAGATGAACAAAGTAAAATCTGTTCATGAGCGCATTGGTTGGAAGTTTTGTGAAATGAAGAAGATTAACAAGATGAAGAGTATTGTCCCAAATTTTTATTTTTAAAGTCTATATTTCAAATTATTATCGTCTTGTAAAATGATTATTAATGATTACATCGAAGTTTAATGAATTTGAAAATTTGACGAGTATTGTTGAAAATAAAGCTTAATTCTATTCTTAATCCAATCTTACATTTTAATTAGAGATACATTTAATAGTTTAAACAAATATTAAAACTTAATACTTAGACAATTAAGAAATTAAAACATAAGAACTTAATTGGACAATTGAGAAATTAAAACATAAATATTGGACAACATTTGGGAAAATATTTTAAAATTTGGAAACAACTTCCAAATTGGAAGTCTTTTTCGTAGATGCGACGATATTCTGCATGACACTTTTGTTAAAGTTCCATCATGGTTTCACCATCCCTCAAATTTGGACCTTCTTGCTGAAGTAAAACAACATACCTAATAACTTCCTGATTGATTATAGTGAAGCGCTGACTCAACTCTGAAACATCACGATTTTTGACGTTCATTGTTTGTTCTTGAAATTTCCCAAAAATCATTTGCCAAAATGTTTGAGGATGTAATGCATCTTCGAACAAAGTCTCAGTAAAATAATTCTTGTAAACGCATTCATCTTCCGCAGTAGTGAATTTTGGTTTTCGCCTCCCAAATTGACTTCTCGTAATTTCACTTTGCACATTGGCACGATTAACAACTCTTTGATTTTTGTCAGTGTTCGTTTGCTACGAACTCAGTCATGTTCATATTATCGGTCATGCTCTCTGAGGAATTGGAAGAGTGATTAAAATAATTGGAGATTGAGATATTATAGAGAGATTTAGAAATTCTGGTGTGAGTTGAAACGAATTTGAAATTAGGTATTTATAGAGGGGAAAAATGGTAGTCGTTGGATGAGGAACTGATAAGCGATGATCAGACCAACGAGCGATGTAATGACTAGCGCTGGTGCTGGAATGACCAGCGAGCGATATTATGACCATCTAGCGGTGGGAACTCTATTTCTCTCTGGAAAGTCTGTCGTGTATGCTTATATGTTATAATTGACATATAAGCATATACGTTTGGCACTTTGGCATACCCATAATGGGTGCACATATGAAAAAATGTGATGTTTTGCATGTGCATAGGAAAAGGCCTAAGGAATAGCCTATGAGGATAAAATTCTTATTTTGAAATTAAACTATGCATGAGTTGGTGCACGGGGTCTAAGAGTTTTCAGAGGTTATTATCAAGGTTTGAAAAAGCAGTTGATATTTCTAAGAAAAAGGATACGCCTATGTCGTGTGTACGTGAGGGTCATCGATATCGGTGTCTATATATCATCGATAAATACGAATAACGGTATTATTTAGACCCGTTATAACCGTTTCCACGCATGTTATGATAGGTTTTTTAATTGAAAATTTTACGTTTTTTCCTTCTAAATAATATTTTAACGCGAGCTTTTTAGACCATCTTTCCCGCTTTCACGTCAGTTACAACCGTTTTTTAGGAAAAAGAATATACAAATATTTTCTTATAATTATTTATTTATTTAAATAAATAGATATTAAAAAATTATAATTAAAATATTGAAAGTAAAAGAATAACTGTTTTCACAAACGTTATAACCGTTAGATAGGAATTTTAAATTTAAATCATAGTTCTTTTTTATTTTTTATTTGACCATTATAACACCCTTATTTTAAAATAACTTATGAATAACTCTTTTTCCCTAAATAATGCGTTTTTACCCAAAATGTGCTCACACCCGTCAAAATGCGTGATTGTGACCTGAGTTGTGACCCGTTTTTCAAACTTTGGTTGTTATTAGTATTACCAATTTAGGAGGAAAACTGCATTACTAATTCGTTTATGGGGGATAAACTAAAATATCCTTGTACCATTCCAAAGGGTGTGTCTTTTGTCAATGAGAAAATAGGGAGATCTATGAACTATAAAATTATAAAGGTTGTTATTACAGCTTTTGATATTTATTTATTTTAAATAGATAAACCTGATATTAAACCTGGAAGTTACGGGACAACACAAAATAAAAACAACAGGATTGAATGTGAATCACTCTCAAACAGGACCAAGCAACCTGTAATGACCCATCCCTCCACCGATATTGTCCCCGCTTAGCCACTGCGGTCATCCGGCAGTATGGGGTTTTCAACGGGCATCGCTGCGGTTATCCGGCAGCAACTTCCTGGGAGGTCACCGATCTCTGGATTACTCCCGCCCGAGCATGCTTAACTGCAGAGTTTTCTGCCAACTGTGCTGAAAATGCTTCGGTGTTAAGAAAGGACAAATCATTACTTATATTCCATCCGGGCAACCACTATAGAATATCGGGTATTACAATACCACCACCTTAAATTTGAGCCGTCCTCGGCTCGAATACATATATACAAGCCCGGATCTCCGATGTTCCTCGCCCCACATGAGAAATACGGACCAATCTCGCGGCGTACCTTCCCAACCTCGGCAAGTGAACCTGTCGTCGGCCCCGATACCATTTGTAATGACCCGTCCCTCCACCGATACTGTCCCCACTTAGCCAGTTTCAACGGGCATCACTGCGGTTATCCAACAACAACTTCCCGGGAGGTCATCCATCTCTGGATTTCTCCCGCGCGCCCGAGCACGCTTAACTACAGAGTTTTCTGCCAACTATAAAAGGTTATGGGAATTTATCCATAAGAGGATCACTATAAAAGGGAATGAGGGCACACTTCTTGAGATATCATTAATTCTCTATTAGTTCCCATAAACCCTTCTTCTCCTTGGGAGTACTTTTCGTGATTAGGCTATCTCCTCCTTCCCCGTTTTACCCATCAACAACACGATATATGGGAGATACAGGTAAAAGTAGCGTAACACCGCTACATACGGGAGAGCTTGGATCCCTGAGGCATGATCCTCAACCCTATAAATTTTTTGAAAACAATGACCTTCCAAGAAAGATTTATCATAATCTTCACCCGCTGAAGCATAAAGAACTCACGGGGAAAATCTTTAAAGTTTTTGTTCCTGGGAAAAAATCATCACCCATCTTGCGCTAATTAAGCGATAGTGACCCAAACATAAGAAAACTATTGTTGCATAGAAGATCACTGGACCCAATAGATAGAGAAAACAAGCGAGACCTAAAAATTAAAAGAAAAAACCTAATAACTGAAAGAAAATCGATCTAAGCGAAAGCAGACCATACATAAAGCCCCAATGTAGATTCAGAGCAAAACTAAAACTGAAGATGGAAGCTGATCTAGTTGTAGTAGCCGGAGTTGATGTTGAAGATGGTATTTGCTTGTTGATCCGAGTTGATGCTAATGGAATGATTATATCCCCAACCATTAATACCCTACTAGCCCAAACCCTAATCGAAAAAACCCCAAAAAACAAACCAACAAAAACTAAATCTAATACATGAACCTATCAAAAAAAAATTAAAAAAATCCAATACATGAAAAACATAAAATAAAACACCTTTCAAAGTAAAACTAACGCTAAAATCAAATATAGTAACTAGGAGATCAAACTAGTAACATAGCTGCTTAGATCTACTCTAAATAGCCGATCAGAGCAGGACTCGGCCGATGAGATAAGTGTTTTCGTTTAGAGCAGAAGAGAGAGAAAATAGGAGGTAAGGGTATTCTAAATAGAAAATGAGACATATGAATGAATGTGAATTTGGTCGCTATGGACCATATTCACCATTGATTGTCGTTTGGCGGTAGTGATTTTTAGCTACGGATTTAAGGTTTTTGTTTCGGAAAATAAATAATTATGTACAGTAACATTTAGTATCATTTAAGAAATTACGACCGCAGATGCCCAAAGTTTGTAAATATCCCCCCTCTATTTTGTTGGCCTCAAAAGGTCGTTTAGTGCTCTTTTAAAATGCTCTACCAACTATCAAGTTCATTAGCTCCGAAAATGAACAACAACCTAATAATTAACAAATTTGGTTATTGTTTCAATTGCTCCTCAATTCAAAATTTTTTTTTAGCAACTCGCGATTGTAGTGGGTTTAAGCATAATGCAAAGACAATAACAATTACCAAGTCTCGATTGATCATTAAATTCGCAGATTGATTGCAAATATTAGATCAATTTAATTATCTAGTGATTTTATGCATGGACCGACTACGCAACTCAACCGATCTTAGTTGGTCATAAAATAGGTTATCTCACATCAACTCTCAAAATTAGTCGGTCCTAATATAATCTGACAACATGCCAAGGACATCTTCATTGGATTTATTAATACCCAACTAAATAGTAATGTCATGTACCCGGTATTGTATTGGAGTGCCCATATCATATTCGAGGGGGTGGTTAGTTGTTGGTAGTATTTAGCTTATGAGGGGTGCGTTTATCATTTGTATGAGTGGTTTAGATTTAGATGTAGCCACGTGGGGTCTTGTTATCCATAGATGTTAGGTTAGTAGAAGTAGCTTTATAAGATGAAATTCCTGTAATGAGAAGCTAATCTAAATATTAATGAAATTGAATCGTTTAGTCGATTTTAGGCAGTGTTCTTTATTGAACATGGAGGCTTGATTCGTGAGAATCAGGAGGTTACCCTTAAGTCTCGATCCAATCTTGTCATCGTACACTCAAGTACATGACAAGTGGTTCCATTTATATGTCGCATTATGCTCTTCAACTTCAAAACTGTGCAATAACAGGTTCATGAATTATTTGAATGAGACAACTTATATATTTATCCAAAGTATAAAGTCTAAGATTTAATACGTATACATGTATTGTGGTTGGGTAATGAGTGATTCTCACACTTTTTGTGCATGACTTGGTTCTTACATCGTGATCCATAAGTATGTTATGGACCAAAACTTGCCCCATAACTCAAAATTTTCTTCGAGACTGCCCAAAACAACCTCGGAGTCAAATTTACCATGTGGCCCAAAATTTGTCATGTGACTTCAAATATATCTTGTGATTTGTAACTTAGAATGTACACTATGGTATGATTGGTGGCATAACCAATAAAAATTATTTCAAGTTCTTTGCTTCACAAATGTAAATAAGAATGTAGTATTAAGAATAGTTTCATTCCTTATGGAGATATCTGGATTTGGGTGAAGTTTTTTATTCGGATATGTATTTTCGGTTTGTCCATTTGTTAGATTAGTTTATTGCTTGCCCTCCGAGGGTCTTCATGTTGAGGAGGTTTTTGTTGACAAGGGTAATTAAAATGGCATAGAAAGGGCTTAACGCTCTTAATAATATTATTAAGAAAATCCTCGTGAATAGTAATTTATATTTAAGTTGTGATTTCCGGGAAACCAATCCGCGATGAAAGTGGTTGTCCGTTTATTGGTATGGATGAAGGAGGGTCCATGAAATTCTGGTCGTCCCCGCCTAATGAAGTTCAGCTTTCGTTATGCTTATATGAAAAATTTGTCAGTCAAAGGGAAGGCTTTACTTCATCGCCTTACTTCTGTAGTTGCGAATTTTAATTCTGGTACGGATGATACTACAGATTTGTTGTGAGTTTCATGTACTTTTTATGCTTTCATCATTTAATAACTTTTATTTTTTATTGTTAGTTGTTATGCGCCTATTCTTTGAATGTAAGGGGTGATATTTGTTTTTCTTCGAGATATTTTCTTTGTGAGGTAAGGTCACATGATGCCAAGTAGCGGAAGCATAAGGACCACCTATTGGAGAAGCATCGGTTCGAGGTTCATTGTTTCTGATGTCGTCTTAAACTTGCAGATGCCTGGGTTTCGGCTATGTTTTCTTGAGAAAATTCGACATACACATTCAATTGGTCTTGAGATCCGTGTTAAGTGAGTTATTATTGATCTTCGCTTGTCATTACATCTTAAAACATTTTAAAATTGTCTTCTTGAGGACCTTTCCCGTCGTGCGTCTCCATTACTTTTTATTCATTGTCTGGTTTAAACTCTCTTATTTTGATCTAGCCATGGTTTTTCTAGGTTTTAAAATTATGGTAGGCCAACTTGAGCGTGAGAATTTTTTTTTGAAGATGAAGTTTGCTAGCATTGGTACAAAATGAAGGTTTGATTAAAGTATGATTTAACTATGAAAGTTAAACTGTTGAAAATTTCTGTGGATAATGCTGGTGATATCTTCCGCCAGCAAATATTAAAGGAGATGCTACGTGTTCTCGGGTGACTGGGTGATCCTCGTGAACTTCCGGCCATCTAATTTGGGTGTTTGCTACTTTCGGGAGCAAAATTTCATCCCCGTTAAGTTCCTTTATGCTAAGTTTCTTTAAACGTCTGCGTGCATCTGTTCTCAATATACCTGTTTTACTTTTGAAATAATTTTTAGAAGACTATCTGCTCTAGTATAATTAAGTGATTAAATAGTTATATATGGGTTTAATGACTGTCTGGAGAATAAATTTCGTTGATCTTACGCATGAGAGTGAAGGATTAGGAAGTACTGATGTTGTCCCGCTTGATCTACTGACCAAGTTTCGTAATCTTTCAGGATAGTTTTTAATTTGTGAAAGAGAAATCATGGATATCTATTGAAGTCCTATCAATCCGGCTATATGTTGGAAAGTTTGTGGTATTTATCATGTAACTAGGTATCACCGGGGCCTTACGGCCCCGACTCAACCTCTATTTAGTAGCGCACCTCATGTAGTCATAGGTATTAAACACAGAATTTTTAGCTCGGTATGTACCATGAAAATGTTTTAAAACTTCATTAATATGCTTCTGTCATTTAGGTATTCTCTTTAATAAAATCTGGTTTATTTTAATATCCAAATGTCACTACAGTTTGATATCGATAAACGAATGTCCGATGATAATTGAATAATCTCGCCAAATGAATATTTTTCTTTAGTCCTGACCGGGGAAAACAACCCAAATGAAGAAAACTTCTTAAGTACTTAAAAGCCTATATGTAAATATAATGTTTTTTTAGGAAGTCATTTGTTCTCGAAAAATGAATATAAAGTTGATTGTCTTTTCCTTCCACCTAAACTAAAATTTATCCCATTCATAATTTTTGTAATGCATGTATAACCTATGGAATACTTTGTAGCAAGAAGTTATACATTCAAAGATAACAATTAGGTAAATAATAAGGTAAAATAATGTAAAAGCTAATGAAGTTGGCCAAGAAGTTTTTAGTGCGCCTTTAAATCGATACATTCAAATATCCATGGAACTACACGATGATGTGAAAAATATAAACTCGAGTTATAGCATACCAAACGAAGGATATAAATTGGCGAAAACAAAAAATTAATATAGATCTATTAAAAACTACTTCCATATAAAAATGAATATACCTTGATTGTGCATGAATTTCAAGCTTTTCTTTTTGGGCATTACACTATTGCATGTCCATAAATTTCAAGCTTTTCTCTTTGGACATTACACTATTCTTGCACAGTTCCTTTTTTTTGTCCATATTTATGTATGCTGGTTTTGTATATCAGTTCTAGATAGTATTTATGTTCTATCCCCTGTGTGTTTTTTTGTTTGTTTGTTTGTTTGTTTTTTGTTTAAACTTGTTCGGATATTCATGGCTTAATTTGATGTATTTCCTTGTTGATATTCTTGAATATGAAGCGCGGTTGTCTTCAATGAGCACTTCTTCCTTAAAATAACCCTTAATCATCTTACTGTCATGTGATCATATAAGACGTTATTGTAATGACATTTCAATCTTTTTTTAGTTTTTATAATTGTTAGGCTTTTTCAGCTCATATTTCTGTTTTTTTCCTTAATTATCTTCCAATTTAACTTTTTTCATCTTGAGTTAATGTATAAATAATTCCAATTTTCGTTTTCTAGTTTTCGGACTTTTTCAGCTCATAGTTCTGTCTTTTCCTTAATTGTCCTCCATACATTTTTTTCCGATTTAAAATGTTGCAATGACACTTGTCGCCGTTTTTAATTGATCAAAATCGTGCACCATCAAAAACTAAAAAAACGTAACTGACATTCCAATTTTTTTTTAGTTCTAATTTTTAGACTTTTTCATCTCATATTTCTGTTTTTTTTTTCTTAATTATCTTATATATAGTTTTTTCGTTTTGAACTAAAGTTTAAAATTCATAAGAGTCAAAGGATTTAAGTTTTACTCAACTGCCAATGTCGTTTGGTTGCTATAGATCTTGCGATAAATTCTTCCATTCGTCTTTGCCATCAGAATATATTGGCTATTGATTAAGTACCTACGGGAGTCTTGTAAAAAGTGTTGTCTTGCTATTTTTTTTAATGCCCAATGCGTTATTTCTCTTTCTCAACATCACTGTAACTTTTACCATGAGCTTTTGATCATTCGTAGAAAGTTTATTTACCTCATTGTCAAGCGATGATTGCCTTTTCTTCTGTCTCCGGAGGGATCAATCTTGTATCATGATATATTACCTTTCATCCATGGTTATTCAACATAGATTTTGCTAATCCAATACTTGTAGGATCAGAATATCGCAACACCAAGACCCTTGCGAAATCCATAAACGACACATTGCGAAGATATCGCAGATGGGTAATATAAATGGCGCAACGGATGACGACAGCATGAACACGAGAAAGATATGAAGACCTAGCGAGATTTAGGAGTGTTACGAGATTTAACATTTGAATACGTGCGAGCGTGTCGCAAGTCAGATCCGAAAATAAAGGACAGCTTAGCTGTCATCCACTATGTAATGTCCTATATAAAGAGCCGAACAGGCTTAAGAGAGGAGAGATCTTTTTCGAGTGTTGGGAAAGTCATTAAGAGAGATAAAGTTTAGAGCGATTGTTAATTCTTTAGCTTATTTCCTTTTCATCTTGTAACATTTGTGAGTTTAATCAATAAAGACTATAATTGTTCATCTTAAAATGATTTGATTGTGTGAATTCTTGTGAGGGGTGTAGTGTGGGATTTCCTGCTACTACAATACTGAATAATCTCCAAATTCAATTTTATATTTTATAAAAATTTATTCAATGATGAGCCGATTCAATTTGGAAGCGCAAAGATTCAACACGTTGTTAATTAATTATTTTTAATCACCTAATTTAGTACAAGTAAAGAAATTGGATGCTTATAATTTTTAGAGTAGTCTCACATTTAGTGAATTTGTACTATATCTTCATATTTCCAAATGCCTAGCCAACCATGTTTAATGAATTTTATGTGGTATCATTGTCATGGTTAACGTTTTCTCCTTGCAAATTTATAAGGATGTCCAACTAATCCAACACAGAGCTTGAGTTCAACGTTGTCTTGGTATATCGTTCTTTTTTTTTCCATACTTATTCAATATAAGGTTTCGATTAAATAATGCGTAACTCCACTTTTACATATCAACAAATAGTTTAGCCCATATATAATTTGTTCATTATAGATAATAGAATTCTAACATGTTCTTACTTGTTTTTCTAATGATCTAATTAATTTAGAATAAGATATCAATTTGATTGCTTATAATTTTTAGAGCAACTGCACGTTGATATTCAATATCTTTAACTATTATATTAATTTTCTAATATTATAAAAACCAAATAGAGAAGTCCTTCATGTGTATACTAATATCAACAACAATGTAAATGAATACGCATGTTTGGATCACACGATCATAAGAATCCACAAATAAATTTGAAAACAAAGTGAACCAAAGATGGTGTTGCATCCGTAATTTCTTATGTTGTTATAGCTTTTCCATCATCATCTTGAGTATTGAGATAAATCTATACATTTTTTATCCCCAAAAATGTTATCTCTTTATTAAGTTAAAATTAAAATAAAATAATTGAAGACGGATGACTACGCAGATTTATTATTCATGACGAATGAGTGATATGCTTGCACCAAAATTGTTTATTGATGGGAAATAATTATCCAGTTTGCCCCCCTCGAAACTTTCAGGTATTAGATTGGATAAGAACTAAAAACCGCCAGTACCCGTGAATGCTCCTCCACTCACCCTCTCATCATGAAGCATTTACCCTCTGGGCAAATGGAAAAACGTCTCAAGCTGTTGGAATTCTTAACACCAACAATCATGATATCAAAAAAGAAGGTACACCAAATTTATCAGGGGGTGAGACCAATGTCCCGTTCTAGAGCAACGACCATTGAATAGTCCAGAAATGTTGATCAATAGGAGTAAGCAAGCAAAAGAATCCTAAGGAATATCCAATATGAAGGGCAAGCATGACACTAATTTTATGACAGAAAAATGCTATTATCTCTACCAAGGAAACGAGCAGTTCAAATAACCTTGATCCATGAGAATTATAACTCTCAAGAAAATCTGTTACGTTCATAACAGCTGAAACAAACCCTTTTCCCTAAAAAAGTAACTGTAAGCATAAGGTCAGTAGTGGCATAGTGAGATTGCTGAGATGAAGTAACTAATATATGTCAAAAAAGATTGGATTAAGACATTGATTGCAGATTGTGTACGCAATAGAGAAAAAGATGGTTGTCAATATAAGCAACCTGCAACACTGAAGCTAGCATCTAAACTTTAACCTAAGCAAGCGAGAATAACAAAAAATGCATTGTCCTCGGTTTGTTTTTACGAAATATTATTCACCTTAGCATTTTCTATGATTTCCTTCTGGAATATCCGAATACTTCCAGGTCCACAGACATCATGATTCGTTGTCATAACAGTTTCACCTAAATTTTTCACCACAAAACACGATAAAAATCTAAACTTCAAATTTATACGACCCCATCACTGAGAATATATACTATGTAGACATTCGTCGAAGGTGGTGATTTTACCGAAACAACTTTCTCGAAAAAGCTCTCATACTGTTATTGCAGCTTTGTATACGCAGCGAATTTGGGGTGAATTTTTAGTCACTATAAGTGAGTGAGCTTCTTGTATTTTTCCTTTCCTTCTCATAGTACAGTGTCTAAAAATATCTTCGTCTTGACACTTACTGGTATTACGATGGAGGGTACATAAGGGAATCTGAAGTTTGAAGAGTGCCACCGCTGCGTTAGAGAGGAAAACTTCAAGTATCTGCTCGTGGTGATCTTCGTTTCAGATTTGGAGCTCTCTCATGTTGTAAAGCTTTAGGAACATCTATAATTCAAAAACATTCGTTAGTTTTGTTGTTCTTGCTCTTCTACCACAACATATTATACAGGAAATGCTGCAATAGAACCTTGAATGCTGAAATCATGCTGGTGGTAAAAGTGTATATTTTACCATTCTGCTGTTTGTAGACTTAAATGGCTGATCTTTGAAAAGCAAAAGCACTAAAGCTTGCAAAGGTTCAGGAACATCTGTGGCTTTTTTACTCTGGATAATATATAGTAGACAAAACTTTGATGAAGACACTAACGGGTCATCAGTGAGAGATTAATTATAAGCAATATATTACTTTTAGTAACAGATTCACTATAAAAATAATGTTGAGAAATACATTACCTTTAGGAAGGAAACATATTGCAATCGTACCATTGAATATGTAATAAAATATAGATGGATAATCAATGCCACATTTACCACTAAATGTCATAATAACAAACTTCAAAACTAATTTTCACATGACTCTAGCCTCAGTGATGTCTTTAACCTTCAGGACATCCATCCAACCCTTCTCCTCCCTCTGGGACAACTCTTGCTCCAAATGAGTAAAAACATAATCTTTCGGAGAAAGTTCTTCGCCCACGGCATTATCTACCTGGAGAATTTCACTGAGTTATTAATGGGTTGTACTAAATTAACATCAGTTACACATAAATTAAAGATTAACATTACGAGAAGGACAAAAAAAAAGACAACTTAATCCATGGGTAGATATGTTATGCACTGTGCTTGCAAAGAGTAAAACCTTTATCCCATGACCATATCTTTCTTCTCCAATGAAACTGCAACATAAGAACCATTACATTCCCAATCATTCCATGCCACAGACCAACAAAATTCAACTATACAACCAACTACATCGGCTTGGCCTCCAAACATCAGCATTGCCTGCTAGGGCCAAAATTCCGAACCATATAATTAGAAGTTCAGACTTAAGTAGTTAACTAATTAAGGTTTAGAATTCACATGATATGGCACTATGGCAGCAGCTACATATAGATTCTTTTGTACCTTTCTGAATGGAAATTAAATTTACTATGTTGGCTTAGAGTATCAATTTAGGTGATTCATTAATTCCACTAATTTCATGTACTAAGAGGCAATCACAATGAAACTACATTTATACAACCCATTAAGTGAGTAACTACACGAAACAATTCAAGTTGAATTGATTTAAGCACAGCTTTGTCAACCATTTCTTATATAGATTATTTAATTTAATGGACAAACATTCACTTAGCATGGAACTTTAATGAACGCTCAAAGATCCATCAATAACGACCTGCATCTTTTGGTTGTATTTTCAAATAACTCATTGAAAACAATTTCGCCACATAGTGAAGAAAACAAAAACCCAAAAATCATCAATATATTACCGAAATATGAAAACTCTAGTATCTCCAGTTTCAGACTTGTAATTGTCGGTTCACCAAATTAATCTTTCAATTTCACTAGAGACCTTAAAAGTAAAGCTCTAGGGTTTCTGTGAACCTGTAAGTTTACCTTCTTCTTCTATTCCTCTCAATCATCTTTTAACTGCAACATATAAATATGAATCTTTTATGAATAAAAATCTACATTACACAGAAGGAAGAAACGGGAAAAGAAAAACGTAGAAAAAAATATTCAGTTTCTGCGTTGTTAGAGAAGAAAAGGGATACAATTGAAGAAAGAGAACATAAGGTTTTAAATGACACATATACAGTACACCCGCGATCCCCCGCGACCTCCCAACTTAATATTATTCGAAGTTTCCTAGCGGTCCAAGCAAAAACTCCATCCGGAGCCTCCCCACCTCCGGATGATGGCCCCCATTCAACGTCGTCCGTGTATATACTTTACGCCTACACAACAACCTTGACTGCAGAACAAAACGTAAAACCCGTCATCTATCCCTAGTCCGATTGTTACCTTTGCATTTGAAGTGGTTTTATATTGCCGTATTGATGACAAAAAAACTTTCAAACCTTATTGATGACAAATCAGTCAAAAGATATACTTACAAACCTTCCTATCAAATCTCTTATGCGATCTAAGGTAAGTTAAGTTAGGTAATCCTCTGACTTGAGAACTGCGGAAAGCAATTTGGTGGTACGTTTTAAAAATAAATAAATTAGAAAGGAATTTGGTGGGAATTTAAGCATCAGATATAGTTTGTTCTGAAAATCTGTAATACAGGGAAAAAAGGGATCATACCTTGATAATAGATGAACTGGACTGCTGTTGATTATGTTCATTACTCTATCTCTTTCTCTCGACGTTTCGTTTGAGCTGTCGAACGGTCCTATTATTAGTTAGTCATGTAATTGTGTAATGTGTTAGTACGATTATAATAGTGTGTAATAGCCGGACGTCCGGACGTTCCAGTTTTTAGTTGCTCGGGTAACAACATCAAGTTAATTTATAAAATGATCGAATAAATGCAAAGATATGACTTCCACAAAAAGCTATAAGTTATTTGACATGAATATTTTAGCCTTCATACACGCGTCAAACTTCTTGCACCTTATTTGTTATTTGGAGAATGACTACAAACAGAGGCACCCACAATCAAATTTAGCCATGAAAACCTCGCTAATAGTAGGACTACTTAGCCATTTAAGCTATTAAAACCATTTCCAAAACCTAAAACGGGTCCTAAGCGATGTGCACAACCAATGACCTAAAAGATGAAAAACTCACAAATAAGATGTTTCACATATTTTTTACATAACGGGCCAGCATTTTGGGTTCCACATATTCGGGAATCCAAAACATTGAAGGAGAATCCCAAAGAAAAATTAGCAATCATTTGATTGATTCAATTTAGTCTACGGACCCATACCAAAACACTTAAAATTAGTGGCATCAGGATATTAGATGTAACCACATACCTACATACTTACAAATCCAACCATAATTACTTTATTTGAATAGAGGTGGGTAATATATACGAAGGATCCAAGCTATTGAACTTACTAAAATTTATTATATCCATGAAATATCAATATGAAAAAGGTATACAAACTAACAAAAGACCTGGCTTATAGGAGTCCAGTCCATTCTGGCAAATAAGATATAGTCATTGGATCGTATGACACTGCCTCAAATGAGGACTGTTACACAACTCAATGAAAAATATTGCTCATGTTGCCAAAGCAGTAATGATTGCAAGTTCTCTCCATTATAAATCCTCAAGAATTTGGAACTGGTTACTCGCAATTGAATGTCATGAAAGTGAATCAATATACACATGATATGTCTGATACAAAGAGAAAATGCTAATGGGAATACTGAAGAAATATTCAGAAACATGAAACTCACATTTTTTCCTAGAGTATACAAAGTGGAGTTGTTACCTTCTTCCTGTCAATAAATATCCTTAACAGAGGAGCTAGTGTCATTTTACCATCAACCCTTCCACATAGCTGGTGAAACTGCAGTCGGCGAGCCACTCCATGCAAACAATACATATATGTTTGCAAACTTCAATATCAAAACCACAACCTGTACTATCTTTCACTTTTTTGGGAAGATTCATGGTAACTATCATTTTTCCCAAAACTGGACCTTGTTGTAAGCCATTAAACTATAATCAAGGAGAGCAGTGCAAACAAATTCAGTAAGCAGAATCAACAAATTTACCTAAGTTACCGAAAGTGGAACTTGTAGTAAGCCATTGAACTATATTAACGGTAAGAGACGCGTTATACCTAATGTGTTCAGTTGTATTTAGATTCATGGTAACTATCTTCTTGCCAAAAATTGGACCTTGTTGTAAACCGTTAAACTACAATCATTGAGAGCAGCGCCAACAAATTCAGTAAGCAGAATTAATAAATTTACCTAATTACCAAAACTGGACCTTGTCGTAAGCCATTGAACTATATTAACAGCGAGAGCAATGCGAGCGAATTCAATAAACAAGATGGTTTACCTAACATATTTGTTTCGTGCTCCTGTACAAAAGGAAAACCAATGAGATACGTTTTTTTAGCTAATGTGTATTCAGTTGTATGCACACCAACATTACTTTCCATTAACACCAAAGCTTTTGACTTCTCCGGATTCAGCAACTCCAACATTATTCAGTTGTATTCATTAGCTTGACCATATAGGTCTCAATTACCCACCAAGCCAAAATTTTGGGGAAAAACATAAATTGTATAGAAAAATCAACTAAAACTTTATCACTAACTCATATGAATAAATCCTATTGGAGTGATCTGTTTTATTATTGAGTGTAAGTTTCAAGATCCTGAAATGGCATTTATCCATAGTGTAACCTACCAGCCACCCACGTAGGAACCATGCTCAGACATGGATTGATACTGAACAGATGTTATTTGTTTGAATTCTTGAATAGATGTAATTTATTCAATCTGATTGATTATTCTTCTCTTGTTCAATTGTATAGTACACCAACGACACCTAAGTAGAAAGATATGTATGATTCTACTCTTTATGTATCAGACGATCACACAGGCTCAAAGAGTTCTTGCCTATTGAAGTTCAGTAAGATATCTTCGGGCATGCTCAGATGCAGTTGGACGTTCAGGAAGCTCACCCAATCTTCATAAAAAATTATTTATTAAAATATATAATATGTAATGCACTTGAGCTAATAAATCATGTAAGGTTTTCAGCCTACTCAAATACCTCTGCCATCTGTGGGAGTCGAACCCACAACTTTATGGTTGAGAACCATGTACTCTGCCATTTGAGCTAAGACAGCAAGTACCATTTCCTAATGTAAGTTGGAATTTAAAAAATGACACTGAAGCATAAATTCTTCATAGACATAAAGGGATTTTAAGAAGAGAATATATCTTCAGCTTACTCAGTACGCTTGAACAAAGTCATGAGAAGCATTTCACCTTCGTCAAGTAGAGTAGATCTCCTGAAAGTTGATCAATGCTATCAACTTTGGACCTTGAACAGCCAAGTAACTGTCAACAATTTGGACCTTGTATAGCCGAGCAAATTTCAACAATTTGGACCTTATATAGCCAAACAAATGTCAACAATTTGGACTCATATCATTTCCAAGTAAGTAGCAACATCTTAGAAGAAAATATGTCTGTATAATTAAACCAAATAAAAAGAAAAGAGAAGAAATGAAAAGAAAAGGAACATTGTCTGTTGAGAATGTTAGATGATTAGCTTGGTTAAAATGCATCACCCCGTTGAAATTGTGATCAAGTTTATAGCTAGAGCTAACTTTGTCATATTTTCGTATGTAATTGCCCCTGTAGGCACCTGTATTCACCAAATTTACGAAAATCCTTCAACAACTGGTGGATTTCCATGAGCCAGAATGCAAGCATCCACATGCAATTAAAATTATGTAGTAAGTAAAACCATTCCCTGCACTTCTTAAAATTCTTTAAGAGTAAGAAAAAAATGTGTCATCGAACTGAAAAAAGGCCAAAACATATTAAGGAACCACAATGCAACTCATAGATCAGACTAAGCTTCCACTCATTATGATGCAAGGGAATATTGTACCTAGTTATGAATGTGCTCATCACATTACCTACCGGAAAAGAGTAGTCATTGTTGCATCTTAGTGATCCACTGACGTCCTACAACTTCAATCAACTCATATGTTGTTATTTGTAAAAATTAAAATTAATAACCGAAATAGTAAAAACACCTCATCTAATTGACAATCAAGATATGCTACAATCACCCATCCTTGATCATTGTTGTGTAAAAACTGTATGACTGATGCAAAAGCGTTTTAAAATGTAGACGTCAATCAAATCTTAGAAAAAATTGTAAGAAAATGTGGAGCAAAGGCGTTTTAAAATGTAGACATATTTCATCTTCAGCTTCAAGTCAGCAAACATGAATTCAAGAATTCATATCCTTAGGACAGATGAGCATGGTCCAACAGCTTGCAAACAATTTATAAACTAATAAAATGAATCACAGTTATTTTCAACTCACTCAATATGGAGTAGGCAAGTAGCCTGTGTTATTGTCCTAATTTAGATTGAGTATACAAAATGGTGTTAACTACAACATTATCATGGTATTTCTTACCATAAATCTCCACTGCAATCGACTTCAATTCTTACTATAGACACGTTCTGCATGAGCCTGTACATGTTCTCCTAATATGCAGGCTTCCTGGACAATCTGCAAAATAAGGCTTAATGATGAGATATAATTGAACATGAGCCATGATCAGAAATAGAATTCTGATAAGGTAACGGAAAATAAAAACGCTATGGAAACAGCCAGCATACCTCAACAACATCTATGAAGTAACATTTGTTATGGAACTCCCCTGTCCATATTGCATTAGTATTATATGTCTGTTAGTGTTGGCCGTACTGCTGTCCATAATTCTAATCTAGTTAAGACATTCTCAAACTGATCTGGTTTAATTAGTGAGAAAAACCAAATAACAGTCTTATCATTAGGAAGATAGAAGTTAAAACAGTATAAAAACTGATACAACCTAAACAACCAAAGACACACAATATTAGGCGAAGATAAGCCATACCCTGAATCAGTTATTCGAATATCTGTTGTTGCTATTTCCAAGGGAAGGAGTATTTTACAGAGATGAATTCATCAGTGTCCTCTTTGGATTCTGTAATACGACATGTTCTGGGTATTTTCAATAATTACTATGATTTCTACATATGAGTGATATGGTGTTTTAGTAGTTTTACATCTCAGTACGTAGCTAATTAATCACTGGATTACGGGGGGCCTCTTGGTATCTACTATTAAAAACAGATGCAGCTAACACATCTGCAACCTAGATTATTTTCTATATGTCAAGAGAGATAATTTGGACTGTAAATTTCGATGGTAAGAAGAACAACTGACCACAGTGTCATTATCTTGTTCTGTATAGTCTCTCTTAATGGAAGTATAGGAGATTTTTCAATTCATACGGAAAAGTGCAAGTCGAGCATTACTTTCTATTGAATAGGTCTTGCACATGAAATATCTCTATGGTACTAAAATATTAACGTGATCTTCTATAGATTATGTAAACACCATGTCACTACAAGAAAACTTGGCTTTACCAACTATTTTCTTACCAACTACAGTTGATGAAACTCTCCAGCAACAACTTTTTGTAACTAAATCAATTCTAGTCAGTATAAACCTATATCCACCAGTTTTCTAGCAACAACAATGGGTGGAACTCTTTAGCAACAATGACTTAACAACCAAAATATCATACTTGTTGTTATTACCCTCCAACCACCATTTTCAGGCAACCAAAACGTACCCTAGATGGGACATATCTTTTGTCACTCGTCTTAGCCACAAGAAAAATCTGTTAATAAACACCTAAACCAACCATCCAATTATTGTCGTTGTAAGTAGCTATCATCCACGAGAATTTGGCAACTTTAAAGTACAATAGAACGTAAATACTTCAAGCCACTCTGTGTCGCCTCCAAGTTAATCTATCGATAGACACTTGTACCAACCCATCAGTTTGTTGCTGTGGTTAATAACTTCCAGCCACCATAATATGGAAACTTTGCAAAGACATTCACGTTCAAAAGTTTTCTTCTTTTGTATACAAAATTTGGTATTGGCAAGAGTTTATCGCTAGAGTGTCTATGTGATCTAAATGCATCATCTTATATTTTATGTTAAGTCATTAACAAAAGTGATTCCGTTTGGAAGTATATTGACTAGTCTCCCGGAATTGAATTTTGGAGAAAATGAAACCAATTCTTGGGAATTTTCTTTAACACGATAAAACTTGTACTTAATTCATTCGTTCTAGAAACTCAATATCCCTCATCCATTAATGGAAACTTGATCTAGGAAAACATTTGGAGACTCACCTATTTTTTAAAAGTGATTTTCGTGGATGTACTGCATCCAACGCCCAAGGTATATCAAGTGAAATTTATTTCAACATGATTAAACTCGTACTTAAAATGTTCGTTTTAAAAACTCAAAATTATTCGTTCTCTACTAGAAACTTGATTTTTTATCAATTGTGCAACCTTCGATGCCCAAAGTGTATGTATTAAGTTTAATTTATTTTAACATGATAAAACTCATACATAACTCATTTTTTCTTAAAACTCAAGATCACTCTTTCATTGTTGTAAACTTGATCTAGCTTTACTCGAAACCATTTTGGGCATGAAACTCATTTATATCTTGATTCAGCTTTACTCGAAACCATTTTGAGCATGGAACTCATTTATATCTGATTTTCATTCAATTATATTGGATATGCATAGAGACATCAACTGAAAAAGGTGGAAATCGGGTAACATTGTTGGGTATCGTATTAAATTGTTAAATTGAAGTATAATAACGATAAAGTGCGCATATAAGGTTCGAACTCCCCGTCAAGGATCATAAATGATTTTTCGAGAATTAAAAAATCGGTATAATATTGGTGTGATCAGATTCAAATATTTCCTGTCAGATTCTATTTTCTCTTTTTGTCATCCTATAGTGTATTAATAATGTGCAAAACCGTTTCATCGGATTCAGCTTAGTACTTTCGTCCGCGAAAAACTTAATCTGGTTTGATTCGAGATTTCACCAAAACCGAATAAAATTCATTAATTTTCATAAAATTAAAACTATCCCAAAATAATAGAAAACATAAACAATTACTCAAAAAAATAATTACTTAAACGGTCTGGTCGGTTTAAAGGTTTGACGAGAACTATACATAGCCTGAGTACAAACCATTACATTTTCAACTGGTCATTGCCTCACTTAGACATAAACATCTTTTAGTCCATGATCCTCGCTCACCATACACTCATCCATCTATAGCCATCCATTACGCATTGATCCAATGATAAACACAACAGAAACAAAAAAGGTCATACAGATCGATGACTTGTCCCAAAATTCTATCCAAATTCAGCACACGTACATCGCACACGTGAACAACACACTAGAAACTAACCCTAATCGTTTCCTTCGTTTCATTTCACTCACCTCCTCCTTTCCTTTCTCACTCCTCTCTCAGCGGCGGAACTCGCCTTACAGTCTTTTCTTGTTCATTCACTGAATCATTGTCCGCTCCAATTGATTAACAATAAGATTCAAGAAGCCTCTGATGATAACAAAGAAGAAAATCTTAGATGATTTTCTCGATCTACAACAAATCACGACCACACAGATGGAAAAAAAAAAACAGAAGGTAAATTCTCTAATCCCCGTCACTTTGTAGATTTTTCTCTTCTGATTTTAGAGTTGAAGGTCCAAGTGTTTTGATTGCAGTATTGCTGATGGGATATTCTTAATTTGCTGAAGATGGTTACCTTGTTGTTGGATTTAGGGTTACAAATTAGGGGTTTGTTTTAATATTGGAGTTACTGAAGTTGTAAAAGCCGTCGTCTACATACCAAAGGTAAAAATCATCTTTAAATACCATGATTAAGTTTCTGTTGTTGGATCAAGCTTCAGGCTTTTGTTTGACAACGTTCTGATGTACTTGAAAACAGGTTATAAAAGTTGATGTTTCTGCCATTGAATTAGATGATGAACGGAGATATTGAAGAAGAGATCCGAGTCATGAAATGAATAGGAATGATGGATTTGTTGCGGATTCGAGTTGTTTGAAGTTTTAACAGGGTTTTCAAGCCGTGAAATGAAAAAGAAGATGGTTTACTTCCATGTGTAAGGTGATGAATAGTTTTGATTGAGGTATTTTTCAGAGTTATGATGGGATTAGGAGTGATGGGTTATGCTTGTAATCACATTTGCAGGTAGTGAGAAAGAGAACAAGTACAACAAAGTTGCTGCCATCAACAACTTGCGAAATGCACATCAGATGTTCGTTAAAAATCCTAATTCTCTGCAGCTATCAGCGATGGTTCTTGTGGTTGCTTATCAAGGGTCGAGAGATAAATGCACATCCAAATGCAAAACAGAAGATCACACACCAACAAACGGTAATGAAATATACATTTGGTTATCACAATTTCAGTTATACTTTGTTCAAAGATTACTGTTGGAATTTGGGATTTTTATATTGTTATAGGGAACTGAATAAGTGAATATGATATAGTCTTTCATTCATCCGTTCTTGTTTATATTGCAGTCACTTGTTTATTTTCGTTTCATTTGCTTGGCCTGCTATAAAATTAGTTTTGGTACTGTAAAGCCCGTCTCCCATTTACCCATTTTCTGTGCTATCGGTTTAGACTCCATCTGGTAATATGCTATTTTATCTTCCTAGCTAGTGATGTAGCCTGCTCTTTAAACCTTAAACATAAAAGCCGTTTTGTTTCTTTTTCTTTATTTTTCAACCTATCGTAACCTTAGGAAGCCTTGGGGTGGAAATGGTTACCATAATTAGTTTAGAAAGAAACTAAAATTCGGAGAAACATAAATACGCGAATAAAGGAGCAATAAAGGATTTGTATTACATGAATTATAAGTAGAAAGTTAAGAATGGGTAACGGAAGGGACGAATTTTAGCGGTAGAGAGAGAGAGAGAGTGCTAAGGTGTTTGGAGAAGAAATCAACGGAGAAATCTGATATTCTAGGTAGAATGCTAACCTTTCATCTTATAGTATTTTCTCTTGCATACGAATTTCATTCTCGTTTCTTTTTTATTGAAATATGGTTGTTGGGTACTGATTTGGGTGATTTCTAAGATTTTATTTGTTGAATTTTGAAGTTGTTCTTAGCCAATGATCCTAATTTCTTTTAGTAGTTGATAAATATTTTGAAACCATGTTCGTTGTGTTATGAAAAGGATTCGATTTTTCTCAATCAGGGAACCTCAAACTCTAAAATGGAATGTAGTTTAAACCCCTTTTTATATTACTGTTGAGCATAACATATTTGTAAAAATTACCCAGTAGGAATTCTGTCCTCTAAGGTTTGAGTTTACTTTGTTTTTGGTGTGATGGTGGTATGTCTGCATATCTTAAAATCATTAGATGGGGCAAGACCCAAGGATATTCGTGTACTAGACTTGCATAATATTAAGTGACAGTGCGGTGTTTGAACTAGCTTTCATATATTTAAGTTTTAACATTTTCTTTGTTTGATGCATTGTCATTGTATATCCTTTGATTGATCTCTTATAGATACTCTAAGATGTGTGGAATGCATTCTATTGAGCGTCATCTCACTCAAATTGACACCTTTTTGCAGATTTTATCGAAGGGCGAAGCATATGAGAAGCTGTTAGTCTAATCGTGCATTGTTTCTTGTTTGATTTCCATGAACTTTGTTGTCTTTATTTATGATTATGAGTGTTGAAGACTTAGACACATGAATTATTGTCTTAGAAGTTTATTCTTATACATTTCAAAGGATTTGGTTTATAATGGATGTATTTTGCAAGCAAATCTGAATATTACAGTTGAAAACTTCATTTTCTGACAACCTGAACTGCAGCCTGTTGTCTGCGAAACTGTCGTCAATGGGCAGGGATTTAGAGGGTACTTCCTTGACAGAAAATGTTCATATATGTCTCATCTATAACTAGTTAAAAGGGCTTAGTGTTTTGACTGAATGTTTAGGATTTATGGCCCTCGACGTCCAGTACGTCAGATCTGGAAACTGCAGGAGTGCAGTTCTGTGACCTACCTTGCGCTCACCTTTGACCAACTATTTAGACTTGGAATATGGATTTTTAAGATGCGTATGAAAGGTTGTTCTTTCTAGTTTTTAAATTGGCTTAAATCTCCGAATTTCGACCTCTAACAAAGTATGTAGAGCCTCGCCAAGGTAGACTGTCAGTAACATGTTTCTGCCACTTTTTTTGTTCAAATTCTTACTGTGTACTTATTAGCTTCCTTAAGTTTTGTGCTTATAAACATTAGACTTGTTAAGATGAGATTTAAACATTAATGATACTGTTTAAAGTTTGGTTACCAAAATGGAAATGTATAATGGAAGTAAAGGATGTAGATTTTTCGGTACCCGACCGTAACACCTAGAATTTTGAATTAATCCATGATCCGAATTTTGGGGTGTTACAGGTACTACTGAAGTATATCTGCCTGGATTGATGCTTATCTTTTGGTAGTGCAGATCATTCTCGGTACATTCAGTTTCCCATACCAGTATATCATCCAACTCATCTAGGTGAGCTTAAACGGCTTCCAAGTATCATCTGCTTGAAAAGCTTGCATATGAAGAAGGGGGAGGTATCTCTTACCATGTAACATTGCTTTGTTAGGTTCTGAAAACACTTTATCCTTTGTATCGAATGATATTTGAGAGCAGGAGTATGATAATTCTAGCTCTGATATGCTTGTTCTATCATTTACTATTGATATAGTACTTTCCTTTCGTATTTGAAGTTACTCTGTTTTGAATGCAGAAATTATTGGCAAAATAGGTTGTGAAATGATTTTCTCTTCACAGTGAAGATGGGGTTACCAACAATCAACATCTAAGTCCTAACGTTTGCTTCTTGTGTTTTATTCATAATGAAATTATGTTGTCGTACATTTTATGCAGCTAGAGTATATATTGTATTGCTTAATCTTATTTATTGAAGGTCTAAAGGTTAATTGATAACTAAAGGTTCGTATCTAGTTTCATAATGTGAATTTTAATTCATATAAGAATGTTTTATGGGCTCCGTTATATCTTGTCTGAATTTTAATTTGAGTTATGTGCTGCTGGATTCAATAAATTTCGTTTGTAGCATCCATTCAGTTTATTAGACTTACATTTCTTGAGGAAGTTGTTAATGTGAGTAAGTAATACTTAACAGGGTTCAAAGAGGGGCTGTTGTTGTGTCACTTTCTTTTATCGAGGAGAAGTTAAGGACAACCTAAAACATGGGGGGTTGCAGATTATTCTGTGTAGAGCTGTTGTTGGTTGATGCTCTCACGAGGGAGCACACAACTTGACAGGGAGATGAGCGGAACAAAAAGAAAGCAAGGTAGTTTATTTTTTTTTATTTAAACTTAGTAATCTCATTGAATGTTAAAGGGATATAAAGGCTTTTTTTTAAGTTTTTTGTTGTAGTGGTGTCTCGAACATTGATGATGGATGCTATGCAGAGCGCATTGCTCTCCAGAGCTGAAGAACTAGAGATTTGGAATGCCATCAAGTTTGGAACTGGTAACTTTGTTTACCTCGACTTCTGTCATTTTAGTAGCCATGTTTTCCATGAGTTTTGCTTACATTAAATTGTCCTTGGCAGTGTTGGAAAATTTGGTTTTTAATGAGCATACTCATCAAGTGGATTGCAAGCAACTTAGAATCATATTTCCGTTATAATATCTATAGTATCCATGATAACAACTTGTTTACATATTCTCTTGGATCCTGAAAGGAACACCATTATCTTAGTGTTCAATCACACATATGCCTTGGGCACTAGTCTCTCTTAACTTTGATTTAGGCTCCTATGTGAATTCACATTTCAGAAAGCCCTTGCTATGTTGTAATCATCTTATTACTTGCTACTATGGCTGCATCTTCATAAGATTATTTTGTTAATTACTTATTTGCTTAAGTTCTCAAATACTATTCAGCAAGGAAACATTTCGTTAACTAGAACTTAGAAGTCTCTAGCCACAAAAGCTACTAATCATTACGTATTCTTCGTTTTGTGCATGTCAACTATTGGGTTTTTATCAACTATTAGAAATTAGCTATTGTTTTATGGAAGTTTGTGTTATTATTTTTGTTAAGAATTTCTACATTACATAAATAAAGAAATGTTGATACACAGTTAATTCCTTGGTTGCAAAATCTTTGTGTTCCAGCACACAGTCCAATAACAGATATTCTGGAAACGGAGAATGTTAGGTTTTTTCCCTGCATAAGCTACACTTTCATCAATTGTCTTTTACAGACTATTCCGTGAACCTCAGTTTCATATGTGCGTATAATTGCAACATATCTCATCACAGAATTGGTCAACGTAGGATTATGTCCATAGGGGATGCGTATCATTTAGTATTTCGTTGGACAGAACAAAATTATGAAAACTTTTATCACTTTGTTATTATGGTCGGAACTTAGATGACATAGAATGTTGAAAATTATATATTTTTCTTCCGGTGCCTTACTGTTAGCTTTTCGAACCACTGACAGGAGAAGGCTGCAGCATGAGCAGCTGGAAAATCCCCTTTCACACTGAGTGTGATTTCCAACATTTGTGCAGTAAACATGGAAAACTTCTCATGAGAAGGTAACAGAGAAATGTATTGCTCTTGACCAGGAGTTCACTTTTTTAAGTTTATATGCATTTTGTACTTGTGGTCTCAAAATTTGTTATTACGAATTAGGTGGGTGCAAGTGTATCATCAGAATTTTTTCAAAGATGAATGGGTTGCTGCAGTGGAACGAACTTAATGGTGAAGGTGGTTGCAGAAGGACAAAGCCACTTAGCTACACTGTAGAAAGCGCGCATAGAGTTTCATTTGTTGATTTGGAGATCTCTCATTGCCGCACTTAAGCATTTGTGTGGACTCATGCACAACTTGTGAGTTTCCAGAGTTGGACTTTGGTTTGAATGCTTCGCCTCCCTTCCTGGACCCTGCAAAACACATACATACCGAAGGAACAGATGGAAAGGGATGGAAAAGAACAAATGGACTACGAATGGTCAGAGCTTAGTGAGTACAAACCCAGATACCGACTTTCAGCTGCCTAGGTTCCGTGTGTCCTTGATGTCGTAGTATTTTGGTCGGTTTTTCTTTTTAATGCACAATGATTATGTATGTTAGCACGTAAATATATTCCAAGTTTTTTGCTGTCTTTTTTATTGCTTAACCAGAAGAGATAGATGGATTTTGTGGTTGAATTTGTTGTATTATTTTCAGAATACAATCCATATCTGTTTTTGCATTATACTTTTGTGAGTCATTCTCTAGCAGCTCAAATTCGTTGTTGGCTAAGGGCCTTCACCAAGTGAAGGTGAAAGACCGGACCTTACGTTGGTTGAGTTCTTTACCAGTCATACCTTACGCCTAAAAACCCTCTACGACCTAATCAGTCGTGGATAAAACCCATGACCTTCTAAATAACGGGTGGCTAAAATCCTTAACCAACCACATCAAAGACCTTCACCAATAGAAACATAATAAGTGAAAATCTTTAGCAACCACCTCTCCAATGATGTATTAGTCTTCAGCAACAAATACTTCTGCTGGTGAAATATTACAGCTACAAATACTTTATGCTTCTACCAACGAAAATCCATAGATATTGGAGATAACTTCCGACTAAATGTTTCGTCGTCCATCTTAGTTGAAAGATATTTCTACCAGCAGCATGGTTGGTCCAAGTCTTTAGCAAAGCAAGCTTTAGTCACTGAGCGTATCTGTTGCCATATCAGTTGCTAGAGAGCTCCAGTCGCTGAAAATGGCCTTGTACCCACTGAATCAAAGTAGTGGCTAAATCCAAGTTTTCTTGTAGTGTTGGTAGTCTTAAGATGTACCTCTTTGGGTATGATGGACTCTATTCCATAAGCCAGTGTGATCATTTTGGGGTTGTCTGGTAAGATCATAAGACTCCAGGGAACTCATCTGTCCACTTTCCCTTTGCCTTTTCTAGCCTTTTCTTGAGATTGTTCATAATAACACAATTAGTTTCTTCCGCCTTCCCATTTCTTTGAGCATAATACGGAGCAGAAAAGTTATGGTGAATGTTCAGCTTCTCACAGAATTCTTTGATCACTCCGGAATCGAACTGCTTTCCATTGTCTGACACCAGCTCCTGTGGGATTCCAAATCTGCAGATGATGTTCTCCCATATGAACCTTTTTAAGTCGTATTTGGTAACATGTACCAATGCCACTGCTTTAACCTATTTTGTAAAATAATCGGTTACATCCAGTATATATTTCACTCCTCTAGGAACTCAGGGGAGTGGTCCAACGATGTCTAGTCCCCACTTATCGACCGGCCAGGGACTAAAAAATGGATGCAATTAGTTAGCGGGCCTTTTAAGAATTGGGGCTTGCTCTTGGCATGATACACATTTCTACGCGTATTCTTTAGCATCTTTCTGCATGTAGGGCCAGAAGTACCCCTGGGTAACTATCCTGTGGACGAGACTGCACCCTCCGGAATGGTTGCCACATATCCCTTCATGAGCCTCATCCAATATCCGTTGTCATTCTTCGGCTGATACGCATCGCAAAAATGGCTCCAAAGCTACAGGTTTGCGGTATAACTGTCCCTCGATCATTGAATATCTCCATGCATTCTTTTTCACCTTTGAAGCGAGTTTCTCATCTTCTGGGAGTTCACTTGTTGTAAAATACCGGATATAAGGTTGACGCCAGTCTGAAACATTTTCAGTAGGATTGCCTGAATCGTCAATCACTGGACTTCCAACATCCATATTGTTGTCAGTGTTTTCGATATCTTCCTGTGCTGATGTAGTTACTATTAGAGCACTACTTGGTTGAACTCGTGTGCGTTGCTATCTCAAGCATGTTTGTCAATGTTAGTGATAAAAACTATAAGTCGTGATTTCTAGTCTACTATAGCTAAGTCTCGGACTAGGATAGAAAGTGTAGTTGAGATTAAGAACTCCATGGCGATCATCATACAAGATGAAGAAATACGCAAGGAACTGGTGGAACTTCATCGACTAAAAGGTATGTGGACACTTGAAATTATCTATCACTCAAAAGTCTATCTACTCTATCTCCTATCTTGAGACAAAAGTCGTTTTACTATATAGACTTTGATTATACACATTTGCTATTTCGAGCCGAGTTTATCTCGCTTATCTATTTCTCGAAATATGTGTTGGTAAGCTTTCGCTTTGGCCAAGTTCATCTTTACCTAGTGACGAAAGTCATATTAAGTTTCAATAACTTGAAAATGGTTTTGACGAAAAATGGTTTGTGAATAATTACTATATGACGTCCTCTAAGAATGTTTCAATTATTGAAATGAGAGTTTAGATTATATAACCAATGTTAGATAGAAGCATTGTGTGGTAACACATACATGTATAAGTCCTTATTCCTTGAACCAAAGTCTGCATACTTTGTTGCTCAAGAAATCGGAATAGAGTGCGCGATCCTAATCCAGCGTGATCGTCTCTAAGTTCTCTTCCCGAGAAAATCTGCCGGAGTTTGTGAACTATTTACAAACTTATTCTGGGTACTTAAGTCTGCGTACCTAGTCCGCGTAATTAGGTTGGTTATATTCTAAAAACGATTATTCGGGAACTTATATTTATATTAACTAAGGAATGCAAGTTTGCAAACCGTGGCTATAAAGTTCATGAATCAATTCGAGTGAATCAAATCGTTTTTGCTTCGATTGTGTTTGTATACTTCTATAAGATCTAAGAAATTGAAAAAATCTCTAACTAGTTCATTTGAGTCTTTTGAAATAGTTATGGTAAAGAAGAAAATGGTTAATATGGAAGTGCTCATATGGCTAACCATTTGGTTAACTACTGTTGAACCAATAAATGTACATGTTTGGGTACGGTTACACAAACCTAAACGTGCATTTCATTTGTGTGTAACAAGCTAAGTTTCGATCTAATGGTTGAAAGATATTAGCTTAAATCTAATCAGGTTTTCATCTAATTTTGAATATTGAATGCTTTGTTACTAAGCTAACATTGATTGCAAACCCTGATTTGAAAGACTATATAAAGGAGAACTCTAGCAACTGGGAAACCTAATCCCCACACCTCATGTGTGATACTATTTGTATAAGCTAGAGTCGATTCTCCTTTAACCTTAGGTTTCTACCGAAACCCTATAGGTTAACGACTTGAAGACTTCATTGGGATTGTGAAGCCAAACCGATATTACTTTCTTGTAGTTGTGTGAGCTGATCTTGTTGTTTCTATTGTATTGAGTACAATCGTAACGATTGTCTTGAGATTGATATCTCCGATAGGCAAGATATAAAAGTAATCACAAACATCTTCGTCTCATCGTTTTTGATTCCACAATATCTTCTTTCACCGCGTCGGTTAAAATTATTTTAAGGTGATTGATAATACTAGGCTGTTCTTCGGGAATATAAGTTCGGGTTATCAATTAGTTCCTGTTCACCCTTATTTATCAAAAGACGGAACAAAACTCGTAGGTATTTCTGTGGAGACAGATTTATCTATTACCGTAGAATTTTCTCGTATGATACTGATTTTGTTTATTAAAGTCTTCGACTTTGGTCGTAGCAACTCTTAGTTGTGGGTGAGATCGCCTAAGGGAATCAAGTGCGTAGTATCCCACTTTGGGATCGAGACGTAAGGAGCGCAACTGTACCTTGTATCGGGGCAGGGAGATTTATTTGGGTTCAACTACAATCCATACCGAAGTTAGTTTGTAGTAGGCTAGTGTCTGTAGCGGCTTAATACAGTGTGTGTTCAATCTGGACTAGGTCTCGGGGTTTTTTGCATTTGCGGTTTCGTCGTTAACAAAACTTCTGGTGACTATGTTATTTCTTTTCCGTATTATATTTTGTTATTGATGTGATTTTGAAGTTGTTTGTAAAGTGGTAAGAAAGATGTCGTTCCTCTCAGACTTGTGAAGGATTTTTTTAGACTTAAATTCAAAACAAAAATAGAAAACTCACTAGAATTACAAACAAACTCTAACAAAGATGTTATCAATATTAAAGAACACCGAGGCCAAGATTCCACTATTTTCCAAGTTCAAAGTGATTTAATCCAATATTTATATTCATGCAATTTTCTCGTTCAATTTGATTCTAAACTATTGCGACAAGTAGATTCTCAAAATAACAAGTGTAAAATCAAGCATAGAACATCAAAACCTAGGTCTAAGCATGCTCTATCAAAAGAAATCACAATTGCTTTACAAAAATCATTCAAACAATTTTCAATCAAGGCAAATTATCATATAATAATTGCGAATAAATAAATAAAATAAAATATACCACTTTTTGTTGGAAAAATAGCTTCCTCTATCGCCCTCAAAGAATGGGGTTTTAGATCCTCATATTAATCATGATCTCAAAATATGTGTTTATGGCTCAAAAGATGATTAAAATGATGAAAAGTAATAACACAAATCGATTTGCAAAAAGTGTATCGCGTTATAAAGTAAAGGAACTATTCTGAAACTATTGTAAACACCGTTGTTTGTGCCGTTGATTTTAAGACCCCTAAAACGACTGCCCTCGATAGCCTTTTGTTCTTGGTGTTCTTCCTTCTACACCCATGAACTGTAATTCCCGCAACTCCTCCCGTGATCTGTGGTGTTCTAAAGTTCTCCCGAAATTGCTCCAATCCGTTCGTAACCCTTCCTTCACCTCCCAAACAAATATATAGCCCACAGTCCCTTAAAACTCGAGTTAAATCTTGTTTATCCTGTACGTAAAGTCACGGACTTTCCTTCTTTTTCTCTTCTTCCGCCGACTTAGTTACGCGTTTTTGATCTTTCCAAATCCTCTAAAACTCTTCCTTGTATAGATGAGAATCTTTGGGAAACTTATATACGATTTAGTCTCCCCGAAATTCCAAAAATAAACTCCACAAGACCCGTAACCTTCATCACCTCTGTTTCGCCCAACTCGATTATGCAGGCAAAGTGCAGTCGAACAAAACATCCATACCCAAGGTTGTATTGACAAAACAGGCTCTAGCCCATGAAAATCGGCATTGAATCTCGTTAAAACCGGTCCAAATCATCAACCCTAATTCCGCCATTAAAACACCATTTTTTCCCGCCAAAACTCGTTTTTTGAATTGTTCAAGCCGACCTCCCCTATCCAGTGGGGTGCGAATAGCAACTGCCTTGAGGTGTCCCGAGGGTGCCTCGCAATTTGGGTACCCCTTATCCATAGTGAGAGTCCGAATAGTAGGTGTCCTCCGGTGCAACTTTTCGAGCCGATTTTTCCAAAAATATTTATTGGCCAAAAATACCTACACACACATAAAACACCATAATAAGTACAAAAATGAGCACTATCAATATAAAGAATCGAGACAAATTAGACACAAAAATGTCTATCAAATACCCAAACCTATTATTTGCTAGTCCTCGAGCAAAAATAAAACAAAATAAAATCCTAACTCACTCAAGCCGCAGTGCATCGTCTATTGCATTTAGCGTATGCAATAAGCCTTTAAACCCCTAGGTGGCCCTGGCGAGTTATAGTCTCGGGAGGGTTTACCTGAGGTGTACCCACAAAACCTTAAACTCCAGACCTAACTATCTACGCAGTAACCTTGAAGGCACTAAAGAATCTCCTTGGTTGGCATACTTAATGACTCACGGGAGAAAGTACCTGATGCGAAATTCCAATTCATCGACACGAGTTTGCACTCAAGCATACTAAAAATTCATATATAAGTCACAAAGCTCTACTCAGATAGTTTCTGGACATCATAACCGGAGTCAACCAATCACATGGATAGATTAAGAGATGGATATAGAAAAACATAGATGGTTTTTTTTTTTGGTATCTCAATCACTCTATTTCACCCTAGCAGTGGTAACAACTTGAATCGTGAGCCCCACCTAATCACTTAGACAAACATATTTTAAAGAAAGCAAAATAAAAATAGAAGTGAAAAGGATTCAACGAGATATGGTTGGCGAAACTACCATGTTTTTTCTTTAATTCTAACATCTGAGCTCTGTTCTTTTATGAATAGACTCTTTAGATGTTTCCATCTAATCAGATTGGTTCCTCAACTCCTACAACCAAAATGCTTCCATTCACTTAGATTAGTTAGTGCCATCCTTAATAAGCATAAATTTCTAGGCTCGGAGTTTATTTATTGTAACAAAAAGGTAACAAAAGTTTCTACCCACCCCAAACTTAAATCTAACATTGTCCTCAATGTTTCTAATTAAAGAACAATACCAAAATATAAGTAACATGAGGAAAGAGTAAAGAGATAAGTCGGAAAGATAGTATTACAGGTGAAGTGTAACCAAAAACCTACAAAAATAATATACAACATACAAAAACCGCCTCGATGGTCAATCAAGGTAAACGTGGTCCTCCATAGGGACCTCCTCAACATCACCTGTAGGAAAAGGCTCTAAAAGGGCTTCAATCGCTGACCGTTAACCTTTGAAGAACCATTACCATCTGGTGTCTCAATCTCAATAGCGCCATGAGGAAAACAGCGATGGACCACAAAAGGACCGGTCCACCGAGAGCGCAACTTCCCGGGAAATAGATGCAAACGAGTGTCATACGTAAGAACTTTTGACCTGAGAAAAATGACTTTCGTAAAATATTGTTATCATGCACAAGTTTCATTTTGTTCTTATACTCCTTAGCACTATCGTATGCATCTACGAATCTCGCCCAACTCATTGAGCTGAACTTTCGTGAGCCCCGCCTTTTCAAGTGAAAAGTTTAAGTTCTTAATAGCCCAATAGGCTCTATGCTCTAACTCGACAGAAGGTGACATGCCTTGCCAAATACTAGATGATAAGGTGACATTCCAATGGGTGTTTTAAACGCAAAAGACGCAAAGTTTCCATAAGGCATCGCAAGTTTCTCGACGACCGCCTTTTCCTATTAGGATTAACTGTTTTTCTGAATACGCTTTAATTTCCTATTGGATACCTCTACCGACCACCAGTCTGTGGGTGATATGGGTTGCTACTTTGTGGGTAATACCATATTGTTTCATTAAAAGTGCAAACGGTCTATTACAAAAGTGAACCTCCATCACTAATTATAGCTCGTAGGGTACCAAAACGTGTAAGTATGTTCTCTTTCAAAAACTTGGACTACGACCCCGTGGTCATTTGTTTTACACTGAACCGCCCTCAACCCACTTAGACACATAGTCTACAAATGACAAGTATGTAAAGATAACCAAAAGAATTAGGAAATGGACCCATAAAATCAATACCCTACACATCAAAGACCTCTATCACTAAAATAGGGTTCAAAGGCATCATATTTCTACGGAAATGGTTCCTAACGGCAACGCTCACAAGAAACACAATGACCATGGGAGTCTTTAAACAACGAAGGCCAGTAAAAAACCACACCGCAATATCTTAAATAAAGCCTTCCTTAGCACTAAAATGACCCCCACATGCATGTTCATGACAAAATGAGATAATACCGGACTGGTCACTCCTCGGGTATACATCTCCTAATAACTGGGTCTCGGACAATACTTAAAATGTATAAGGATCGTCCCAAAAGAAATGCTTAACTCGGCTAAAAACCTAGAACGATCTGCTTACCCCAATGTTGAGGCATTCGACCAAGAATAAGATAATTCACTATATTCGCATACCAAGGTGATTGGGAAACAGAGAACAATTGTTCATCAGAAAGCTATCCCTTATGGAAGGAATCATTAGGGAACTAACAACTAGCCTAGACAAGTGGTCTCACATTACATTTTCAGCACCCTTTTTGTCTCTAATGTCCGGACAAAATTCTTGTAACAAAAGGATCCACCTAATCAATCTAGGTTTGGTATCCTTCTTAGACAAAAGGTATTTCAAAGCAAAGATGATCAAAAGATAGATTACGATCTTAGACCTAATGAGTAGGATCTAAACTTATCCAAGGCAAACACGATGGCTAACAGGTTCCTTCTGTAGTTGTATAGTTCATTTGGGCATCATTCGTAGTTTTGCTAGCATAGTAAATCACATGAAGTAATTTGTTTTCTACTGACCTAGCACAACACCTATAGCACAATCAAGCATCACACATAATTTCAAAAGGTAAGTTCTAGTTAGGGCCTAGACTATCAGGGCAAAAGTAGTGAGTAAATGCTTAAGCTTCTCAAAAGCCTCTAAACAAGCATCATCAAAGACAAACTTAACATCTTTTGCAAGAAAATTGCAAAGAGGTCTAGAAATCAAGCTAAAATCCTTAATGAATCGACAGTAAAAACCTGCATGCCCTAGGAATTACCTAATATATTTTACAGTTTTTGGGACCTGTAAAGTCTTAATAAGGTCAACCTTGGCTTTTTCTACCTCTATACCCTTTGAAGAAACGATGTGCCCTAACACAATTCCTGATTTAACCATAAAATGGCATTTTTCCCAATTAAGCACTAAATTCTTTTCCTTACACCTAGTCAACACTAATGTCAAATGATGCAAGAACTCATCAAAAGATGAACCAAACACCGAAAAATCATCCATAAAGACCTCTAGAAACCGTTCTACCATATCGTAAAAATATGCTCATCATACAACGCGAAAGTCGTGTGGGCATTACATAGCCCGAAGGCATGCGTCTATACGCAAAGGTACCAAAGGACAGTAAAAGTGGTTTTCTCTTGGTCTTCTGGGGCAATAATGATCCTGATTATAACCGAGAGTAGCCATCTAAGAAGCAATAATGACTATGTCCGACTAATCGCTCTAGCATTTGGTCGATAAAAGGAAGGGAAAGTGATCCTTCCTTGTGACCTTGTTCAATTTCCTATAGTCGATACAGACACGCCATCCCGTGGTCACTCGGGCTGGGATTAACTCGTTATTATCATTCGGGACTACCTGATACCGACTTCTGGGGACAACCCGAACAGGTCCGACCCACTTACCGTCCGAAATTGGGTAGATAATACCCGCATCTAACAACTTAAGCACCTCTTTTCGAACTACCTCTTTCATGTTAGTGTTCGTCGACGTTTGCATCTCCCTAGAAGGTTTGGAGTCTTCTTCTAAATGAATCGATGCATACACACAAGAGGGACTTATACCCTTAATAACCGCTATAGTCCACCCTAAAGCTTCCTTATTGTCTTGAAGTACTTTTAATAGCCTACTTTCCCGATCACTATCCAAATCTAAGCTACAATCACGGGTAAAGTCTCGATGGGCCTAAAAACACATACTTTAGAGTGTCTGTAGTGGTTTTAGGTCCAACTTAGGAGGCTCTTCTAAAGAAGGAATTAAGGTATTCTCGAGAAACAGTAATGGTTCGAACCTAACTTTCCATCTATCAATGTCTAACACAGGGTAGAATCTAATAGAGCATTCACTTGTGCAATAGTGCTATCGTCATCAAAATCTAAACCAAAATGGGATAGACAACTTTCTAATGGGTCTTAGGACAAAATGTTTGGTAACCACTCCTGAACTAAGGATTCTATCATGTTCACCTCTTCAACACATGTGTCATCTAGCTCATAAGGTAGCTTTACCAATCGATAGACGATTTATGTGTCTAATTTTGTCCTCGATGTTTCGTATTGTTAGTACTCGTTTTTCGTCCTTATTATGGTGTTTTGTGTGTTTGTAGGTATTTTTTGGAAATAAATATTGTTGGAAAAATTCGGCTCGAAAAGTGCTCCTGAGCACCTCGGAGACACGTGTTATTCGACTCTCGTCTTTGGATAAGGTGTAACCCAATTGCTAAGGGCACCCCAAGGAGGCACTCGCTATTCGCACCCTGCAGTTAGGGGGACACCCATCTTCTTCACGGAAGAACAAATTTTGGCGGGAAAAGTTTTTTTGAAATTTCTAAATAACAAATTCTATTTAGTTGATTTTATTCGAGATTTTTGGAGATATGGTCTTGGATATTGTTTGGTATTGATCATTGTACATCAAAACAGGGCCTGTAATGCTTTAGTTTGATAAAAAGGAATGAAACGTGCAATCACACGAAAGAGAAAGAATATATTCGGTTATTTTCCTAACTATTTTGGGTAATTATCATTTGAGTTGCTCGTGTTGCCACCACTACGGAAAGATGTACCGGGGCGTGAGTGTGTGTGTTTGAAGCAATTCAAGGCTCGGAGGAGATTAAAAGAAGTTAAGAAAATATTCCTGAATATTTTCCTTAATTCCGAGTAATGAAGAAATATATGAGTTATGGAGGAGATTTATCGTGCATGAGAGGCTATAAAAAGGCCGGGAGGTCATACATAGAAGATAGACGGAGAGATTGGAGGATTGCAGCACGAGAAAGCCAAAAAAAATCCCGAGTTAGAAGCGCCATTGTCAGCTGGTGTGAAGAATACGAAGAACATCA